>JAJEJO010053254.1:35037-46561 GCA_020662805.1 Glaucomys volans | reverse complement strand
TTAGCCGCTATGCCACCGCCTCTTCATGTCCTGTGCGGCGGGCAGAACGGAGGTGCCAGGGTCGGGCCGGAGGCACCTCCATGGAAGGGGCCAGATGCACGCCTTCGCTCCAGGGCACCAGGGTCAGGCCTGGAGGCACCTCCATCGGAGGGGCCAGGCGTGTGCTTCCGGGGGCACGGGGTCGCCAGCCGCCTGGAGCATGCCGCCTGCCCCGGCCAGTGGGCACCCCGACATCGCCCTTCTCTGGTCCCTTTCCTCTGCTCCACTGGTCTCCCTTTAATTTTCAAAGGAACCCAACCCCATCTTTCTTTTCCTTTTTCCTCTCTGACTTCCACCTATAGAAGAAAACATGAAGCTCTACATTCTGAGTTTGGCTGCTTTCCCTTGACACAATGGCTTCAAGTTCTATCATGTTCCTACAAATTGCATGATTTCATCTTTTTCTAATGGCTGCATAAAACGCCTTTGTGTATATATGCCACATTTTCTTTAACCATTCATCTGTTGATGGACACCTAGGCTGGTTCCATACTTTGACAGGTATGTATTTGCATGTGTCACTGTTGTCTGATGACTTTAATTCTTTGGGATAGACACCAAAGAGTGGCAAAGCTGAGCCATATGGTGTGAATCAGATATTTCTAAGGGCTGTAATTATATGATTCAGTAAGTGGGGAACAAGTACCATCCTGGGATATGTCTTTTCTCTTACTGTGAAAATTTCCATTTTGATTTTCTAGAGAATTTCTAAACTTCTGAAACTATGTAAATGAAAATAAACTGAGGTTAACAAACTGTTAGAGTGAACTACTTCTAGGTAAATTACTATTGGTTATCCTCGCCTAATTTATAATGAATTAGTTTGAAATGTCTGAAATAAGAACATGAAAACTTTGATTTTTGGAAAGGTTGTAGGTGAAAGCAATTTTATGGACTCAAAAGAATTTTGAAGAGGTAAAAGGGTTTTACATAGTTGAAATCTTACTTAGATAAGAGATGAGAGAAACATGCTCAAAGAGGTCAGAGTACATAACATTTGCTTACTTGAAATTTTGTTAGGGCTTACTTAGTAAATGAAGCTTACTGTGGAGGAATACATCTGTTTTAAAATGGGAACTAGCTTTGTAGATTCAACAAGTACTGTTTAGTGTAGGCTGGTTGCTTTAATGGCCAAAAATCTACTATGTGTGAAATGTTGCTTACCAGTGAGGCAATGGAAACAAGAAGTTCAGTATCTAAGTCAGGTAGCATGCAGGTGTTTGTCTATGGAAAGTCAATGCCAGGGGATGAAAGACACAGCAGGTCTAGCAGCCAAAAAAGGTAACTCAAAGTGTTTTTTAGGGTAAATTTAAGCCACCGGGTATCCACACTAAAATTCCAAATCAAATACTGGACTTGGAAATTAGAAACCAGGAAGGCCAGGAGATTCTTTTTGGTATACAAACAAAAGAGACTGGATTGCTCAAACAAACAAATATATATTATTGGACATGATAATATATAAATTAACAAAGAACACATTCTGATAAAGGTTAATACAGAATAAAATATTTCAGGATTAAACACTGCACTCTACAGTCATGGTTTTTCTACATATTTTGATGAAACTTAAGTGCTGGTGTGTATTTCTTTATATTTTTAAAAGTAGAAATAGTGGTATTTGGTATTTGTTCATTTTTTTAAAATATGAAAACCCTTACCAAGGGAATATACCAAAATATATGCATTTTTGCATTCTGAAACTTGTGTCCTAGGGCAGGGAAGGGATGGTAGGAGTAAAGCAGGGACCTCAATAACCAGACCATTAGGATAGAACTCTTAGGATCATGATCATACTTTAAGGGGAAGAAAGTGTGATAGTAAGACTGGGAAGTAAAATAAAAGATCAACAGACTTTGAGAGCAGTCATAAAGTAACTGAGAAAAGTCATATCATTCCTTGAGATTTGGAGCTAATTGGTAGATTCTCAAACAAGTATTTGGGTGATCTGTATGATTAATATTCCAGAAAGTAACCTCCAAGGTGATACCTTCTGCTGCATCCTGTTCCCAGTCTTGATTCACCAAATGCATATTGCTGAAATACTAATTATATCTGGTAGAAAAACAGAAGGAAAGGACTTTGCAAGACATTTTCATTAAATTCTCATTTGAAGAAAAGATAATATTTTCATGCTGCATACTCTCTACATCTAATTGAGTTGGTGGTAAAAGGATAAAATTTATCCTTTATTATTTATTGCTCATCAAGCAATAGATAGACCTTTTTAAGCTAAGGATGCAATGAGTGTCTGAATTTTATTGTCTGTTCAAAGTTATATCTATGTTTAGCTATTAATTCAAGAAAAGTTCTCATTTAAAACAAGGTTTACAGTTTTAAGAGAAAAAATAACAGGATGAGACATCAAATGGGACATCTTTTGAGAGTATAAACAAATGTAAGAACAATGTAGACTATTAAATAAATTTTCTCTCCAACCTTTTTAAGATTTCACAAGTGACTCTGGTAAGATATACTGTGCTATTCATCTATTTCCTGACATTCTTAATTTGTACTACAAACTACTTCATAGATTTCTCTTGCATTGACTTTAAGTAGAAAATACTAGCTTCTTCAAAGATCTTCAAAGATCTGCAACATCAGGATGTCAATAGTCATTTAGTGAAAGTGAGACAATTCTCAAATGTTTCTAATACAATATTCAATTTCAGACTCTCCTATACAAAAGTTGCTATTATCAGTTAGTCATTAAATACAGCCCTTTGCTCTGTTTTAGTTATAAATGTCTTAGGAATGAAAATATTTAAAATTCTTTTTGTTTGAAAATACAATGAGTTCTGAAACACAACATAGTTTTAAATAATTTTTGTCTCTAGTTTCAACCCCTTGTTTGGCATTTGACCCTTTTTTAATTCTTCCCTAACCTCATTGTAGAGTCAGCACATTTTATTAGTGTTAAACAAAAATTAATTGTGGAAGACCATTGTTTTGTACTGAGCTCCTGGACTTGGCCCCAATGGACCAGACCAAATTAAAATGGAGCCAATCATGTTAAATGCTAAATCATCAGTCTGAAGCCTCAAGGAAGCAGATAAATCCCAAACAGACAAATTTGTCCTAGAAAGAAATAATTCCAATTTACCCAAGCCAATGTAATAAGGAAATCTCCTATGGTTTAAACTTTATAAAACGGAACCTGAAACAACTTGTTAAGCAATCAAATAGATTTTTTTTCATTTCTCCCTTTTATTGACCTTACAAAACCCACTATTCTGCCATTACCTGGTGAGAAGTTTTATTCTATTGGGTAGAATTGGAATTATCCATGATTCATGAAATGTACATAAAAGTCAACTAGAAATTTAACTAAATTTGTTTAATACTGTCTTTTGACTGAATAAATTTTGGTGTATTTTTATTTAAGTACAGTGTTTGAAAATCAAGATTTGCATGATAAGAGTACCCATGGATACTAAGATTTCATTTTTTTCTGGGCACTAACTCTCAAAAGAACTAGGAAATATGTGTATGAGCAATAACCCATATATATACATTTACAATCATGTTGTGTCTATCCTATTTAGATAACCACGTGGTTCTTACTTTTAAGTGTGAATTTTTAAGGCATTGGGTACTCAGGTTAAACATTATTTCTGTGAGGGTATTTTCTGATAAGGTTAGCACATGAATCAATGGACTCAGGAAAGTAGATGTCTTTCCCCAGTGTTGTTGGACCTTATCCAATACACAGAGGGCCTGAAAAGAGCAAACGAATAAGGGTGAAATTATTCTCCTCCTCCCCTTCTTCTTCTTCCTTTTTCCTTTTTTCTTCTTCTTTCCTTGTTTCTCCTCCTTCCTCCTTCCTTTTTCTGTTTTACTGCTTAAACTGTGACACTTCAACTCATTTTCTCTTGCTTTAGAAATGTACATTGGTCATTGCAGTGGTACACATTTAAATAATAAGAATGAGCTGTACTAGAGTATTTCATAGGTTACCATCTTCCAGAAAATTCAGATGTTCATGGTACTTCTTAGACCCCATAATTGCATGAGCAAATTCCCATGGTAAATTTACATAGATGATAGATAGATGATAGATAGATAGATACAGATATAGATATATAGTTTCACATGTATGTCTGTGTGCACACACATGTTTGTGTTAATACACGTTCTGTCACTATGACCATGTATTTGGGTAAAATAACTTAGAGGAATGTTTTATTTATTTTGGTTCTCAGAGTCACAGGTTTCAATCCATGGTCACTTGATCCCATTGGTTTGGGCCTATGGCAAGGCATAAATCATGGTGGAGAGTATGTGGTACAGCAAAGAAGCTCCCTCATGGCAATCAGGGAATAGAGATAGAGGGATAGAGATAGAGACAGAGATAGAGATGATAGAGAAAAACAGATTTGGGGGGAATACTGGGATTGAGAGGAAAGGAGCTGGGCACAAGACATTAGGCTTCAAAATCTCACCCATCCAGAACCGTTGTCCACCCCCCACCAACAACCCTTAAATTATGCATTCTTCATTGGATAATCCACTGATAGAGCACTTGTGATTCATTCACCTTCTAAATGCCCCTTCCCTTCTGAACACTGCTGCCTTGAGAAACAAGCCTTGAACATGTGAGATTTGGGGGAATATTTAAGAATTAAAGTATGTCAAAATAACACACACACACACACACACACACACATTGATTCTTGAGAGTTTCATCTTGTTTCTCCTTTATTTCATAGGTCAGGAGCACCTCCTCCACCCTGCCATTGGGAGACACTTATATCATGCACCAGTTTCAAATCTCAGGAAGGAATTCTATTCTAGAATTGTGAATCAATAGGACTTTGCTTCATCCCCACTGGCTGCTGTGTGTTTGTGCTCAATTCGTGTCCTATTAATATGTTGGTCTTTCCTTGAACACTTCTATGACTTCAAAAAGCCCATCTTGAAGGGTAAAAAGGAAAGTTGTATTCATAACAACTTCTTTGCTGGAGGTTCATGTCTGCTTCATATTCAAACATATCACTCCATCCATTAGTAATTTTTATCTTGTTCATAGTAGCCTGTTTCTCAGCATTCTCTTTAGAGAGTAGCTTGTTTTTATTACAGGGTGAAAACAGCTATTGAATACTGCTTTGCTTAAAAAAAGGTGATATTCCTAAATGGCCCAACTGATACAAACACCATTTTGTCAATTAATAGGAATAAATCTGCCAAGGAACATTCCTGTTCATTATATTTGATATTCTAGTATCTATAATTTTACTTTTCTATGTATGCCCCTTATAAAGAGTGATTGTTTTGCCAATTTAACTGTATCATTCAGTAACTTTCAGCTGCTAGCAGTTTTACTGGGGCTCCTATGACATTCTGGTATTATGATATTTTTGTCATTTACTTCTCTGTGAAGGAAGAAGAAATGAATATTTTTATGAACTAGCTTACACATCCAAAATATTGTATTTCTGCTCATGCACACATTCCTGTCAGCACAAACACACATTTCTACAAAATCAGTCAAATTGGTAAAATTGGCGAAGAATGTTCACTGCAGACTATGACACCTAAAGCCAGGTCCTACCCTATCATTTGTTAAGCTTAGGTCTCATACAAACACTGAGGCCCCCAAAGTGTATGTTCAAATGTTTTTAACTTGCAGCCAGGCACAGTGACCCATGCCTGGAATCCCAGAGACTCAGGAAGCTGAGGGAGGATGATCAGGAGTCCAAAGCTAGCCTCAGCAATTTATGGAGTCCCTAAAGTAACTCAGTAAGACCCTGTCTCAAGAGAAAATAAAAAGGGCTGGGAATGTGCCTCAGTGGTTAAACACCCTTGGTTCTATCCCTGGTACAAAAAAAAAAATTTAAAACAATAATTTTAAGTTGCAAATTGCAAATTAAATTAAAAAAATGCTTGTAAGCCTTATAAATTTTAAGAAATTACCATTCTGTTTTCCTGGTTTTCAAATAAGCATTCCTGAGCTGCAGAGAGCCACACTCCAGATTTACATTCATTTAACATTTGAAGGTTTCAAGTTTTACCCAGTATTTAAGGTACAGAAAGTAAGAAAGAAAAATGGCATCCAGCTTAAACATTCTTCCCTTCCAACAATAACTATTTTCTACTCATCCTTTAATGAACATTTTGGACCCTTTTACACAAGCACACGTTCACATCCCTTGGCTATCCCTTGACTGCCAAAGTGGTTCTGGCCACCCTCACAGTTCCCTAACTGGCAAAAGTTTAGCAATTTATACTTCTTCTCATGTAAAGAATTCAAAATAGCAATATCATTCAAGTAGAGATGTATTTCAAGGCTGCTTGATGAGCCCAGTTAAAGCTCCAAACATCAACATTTTGTATGTGTCAAGTTAGAGATATCTTTTCTTTTTTTAATAGTTATTCAACAAATATTTATTGATTACATGATGCATAAATGACAATGCATTAGGTACATTAGAAAGTGCATAAATAATAGTGAGAGATACCTTTTCGCACAGGTGTGGGAATAGAACAACTGACAAACAAGAGCAAAGTAGGTTCCCTTCTGAGATTGCTTGTATCCTGCTGGTTACTTAATAATATCTGTGCTGCCATTTTCAACAATAGAGACCATCCAATTTCTCACCAACACTCCATGCACCCTCATTCTCACTGATACAAAGTACAAAACAAGTACAAACTGCAACACTGTTCTTTACAAAACAGCATCATTAATCAGCATGATTTCTGCCTACCAGAAGTCAAAGCCATGCAGGTTCATTACTTATTTCAGCAAAACTGCTGAAGCCAATTCCAGACATGGTGGAAGCAACCACATTCCTTTGCATTATTTGTTTCTTCATGCAAGTGGTACAATACATTTATCTCTCTAATAACTGCACTATTTGATAAGATTCATCACATTGTCTCTAAAGTTCGCTGGTTAGTCTCCACATCCTTCCCCTTTTTAGTCACTTTTAAAATGAGATGGGTAAATTGTATCACCTCAAAAAGTAAAGTGAGCAAAAATAAAACAAATACATTTGTTTCACTTCACATTAAGTGGAGTATATTTGAAATTATGGCTTAATTTAGGGAGGCTGGACTTTTTTCAATATTAAAAATGTTTTTTCACATTTATTCAAATCTTCATTAATCCATTCATTAATGTCTACACACTTCTTCAAAAAGGGCAAAAAAGTCTTTCATTGGTTTATTCTTAGGTGCTTCATGTTTCTGTTTTGATTAGTAATATTTTAGATAACAGTTTCAAGAACAATGTTATTAAAATACAGAAATGTGACTGATGTATATTTACATTTCAAGTCAATTCCAAAAACTTGCCAAAATTTCTTAGGAATTCTATTCTTGTATCCTAGGGTTTCTACATAAACATTGACATTATATGAATAGCATGAGGATTTTCAGTTTTTTTCTTCTTTTGAAAATGATCCTTTTCTGTACCTGTTCCTTCATATAACCATATAACCTGAAATACTTGCCAGAAGTTCCTTCACAATACTGAAATGAAAACATAAATTAATAATGGATATACTTGAATTGTATTTATTCTGGAAGGAAGATCTTTAAATGTTTCATAATTATTTTATTTTGTTTGTTATAATTCTATATTTTCAGACAAGTATGCATCTAGGAAGTTCATTTCTACTAGGGATATTTTCTCTGCATTTTTCCCTTCAGGGCTTGTGGCATATTATTTAATTGAGTATTTCTCAAGGGAATGTTACCAATATACTTCTCAAGAAAATGGAAATAACAAAAATTAGGTATTTTTTTAAAGACCTTAAGGGTAGAGTTGACATATGGCAATCTGCATTTATGTGAAATGCAGAACTTCATACAATGCTCATTACACCTGAGAAAGCATTATCACAATCAAGATGATGAATAGATTTCTCACCCAAAGAAGACTCTACATGGGCAATTTTGAAGTCTTTTTCCTGCCTCTTCCCCACCAATCTATTACATCTCCTGGGAAACACTGTCTCACTAGATTAGTTTACCCTAACCCTACTGATCAGAAAATCAGCATGTGATGATTACTGTCAGATCGAATTGGGCAGCTGCAGGGGGAGGGAGCAAAGTCACCTAGCAACACACTGTGCCAGAAATGACCAATGAGGCAGACCTGCTGACCCTGATGTCCACCTTGGGTCCACCTTTTCCTGGGCAGGGCCCTTGATCCCTTTCCTCTGTATAAAAACCCTGAGCAGCCAAAGCCACGTGCGATTTCTTCTGGCTCTCCCACCCCAACTTTAACCCCGGGGGGCTGGAGATTTCATCCGGGGCACAGACCATGATAAATCAAGCCACTAGTTTTGTCTGATTCTGGTGAACACATCTGGTGAGCTTACTCCTTTTGGACACCTGCCGCCACCTTTGGGAGCTTTACATGCTCCCCTTTTGTGAGCTTTACAATTATGTTTTCAAAACTAAGTACATATACTCTAGCAGTACACTCTATGACTAGAGACACCATATATAGAGGACCACACTGTGGGAACAGACTAGGGGCAGGTGTGGATGGGCCAGGGCTCCATCCACAGCAAGATGTCAGGACATTTCCTCCATGAGATGGTCTGTTGTTTCACTGTGTGTGTAAAGATTAATCTCACTTCAGAGGCAGTACTGATTACATTTTAGAGGATGCAGATAAATACAGTCTCTAGTGCATAGTCACCATTTCAGAGGGTCTGGCAACAGATCCTTCTGGAAAAGACCCAAGGAAACTTAAATATTGCTTTTGTAACTTCATTGTACACTAACAAATGGGTAATATGAACAAAAGTTGTAATTTAATTTGGGGCATATTTGATTTCACTCTGTTTATTTAAATTTTAAAATGATGCTCAGCTTTCATTTAACCACAAAGGGATTAAAGAATTCTTTGACAACTCTGAAAACAAGTGAAATGAAAATAAAGAAAGCATGATATGATGAAATAATATAAACAATAAGAAAGTAAAATGAATGTAAGAAGAAATAACATGAGTAATAATGCAATAATGTAGTGGTAAGTGATTACATTTAATTTAATGGAAACATTAACCCCAAATGGAGAGACAATGAGATAATTAATTACTACCAAAATTCTAAAACTATCAAAATTGCAATGCCCTGGAATTTCTAATGAGAAGACATAGATAATGCTTACAGTCAATTTATTTTATATAACAAAAGTTATATCAACAGTACATTATGTCCCATAAATATATACAATTGCTATTTATTAATTCAAACTTCTTTAGAAAAGAAACGGGAGAGAGCTGAGCTCCGGTCTTGCCCACCACTGTGCGGCATCTCGTGGGAGGTCTGGCCTGGAGTGGCTGGTGTCTCTGGCTCCAGCAGCTGCCTCTGACAGAAGCAATGATCACTCCCAAACTGGAGGAAGTGGAACAGCAGCTTTCTTGAGTCACTGCTTGATCAAGCACCTCTCAAACATCAGAGGGGAAGATACGTGAGCAACATGAGAAAACACGGGAAGAAAGTGTCCCAAACAAATCTAGATGATATAACAAGAGAACCCAAAGACAGCATGGTAGAAGGAAAGACAGAAAGGGAGTTCAGAATGTTCATAATTAAAATGATCCGAGAAGAGAATGAAGTGATGAGAGAGCAGATTCAGGCTATGAATAATCAGCTAATAGAGCAATTGCAGGAAGCAAAAAATCATTTCAATAAAGAGATAGAAGTTCTGAGAAAAAAACAAACAGAAATCCTTGAAGGAAACAATGAAATGAAGGAAACAATAAACCAAGTGAAAAACTCAATAGAAAGCAGAATTAACAGAATAGATCACTTGGAAGACAGAACCTCAGACAATGAAGACAAAATATTTAATCTTGAAAACAAAGTCGAACAAACAGAGAAGATGGTTAGGAATCATGAACGAAACCTTCAAGAAATATGGGACATCATGAAAAGACCAAATTTAAGAGTTATTGGGATTGAGGAAGGCACAGAGATACAAACCAAGGGTATGAATAATCTGTTCAATGAAATAATATCAGAAAATTTACCAAATATAATGAATGAGATGGAAAATCAATTACAAGAGGCTTACAGGACACCAAACACACAGAATTACAACAGATCCACACCAAGGCACATTATAATGAAAATACCTAACATACAAAACAAAGATAGAATTTTAAAGGCAGCGAGAGAAAAACATCAGATTACTACAGGGGGAAACCAATACGGATATCAGCAGATTTCTCAGCCCAGATCCTAAAAGCAAGAAGGGTCTGGAACAACATATTTCAAGCTCTGAAAGAAAACGGATGCCAACCAAGAATCGTATACCCAGCAAAACTTACCTTCAGATTTGATGATGAAATAAAATCCTTCCATGATAAACAAAAACTTAAAGAATTCACAAAGAGAAAGCCTGCCCTACAGAACATTCTCAACAAAATATTCGAAGAGGAAGAAATGAAAAACAACAATCACAGCCAACATGGGGAGGAATTACCCTAAAGAAAAAGTCAAACAAAGGGGAAATAAAGTTAAGCTAAAAACCCCCCAAAAGCTAAAATGGCAGGAAATACAAGTCATATCTCAATAATAACCCTGAAAGTAAATGGCCTAAACTCATCAATCAAAAGACATAGACTGGAAGATTGGATTAAAAAGAAAGACCCAACAATATGCTGCCTTCAAGAGACTCATCTCATAGTAAAACATGCCCAGAGACTAAAGGTGAAAGGTTGGGAAAAAACACACCATGCATATGGACTGAGTAAAAAAGCAGGAGTTTCCATCCTCATTTCAGATAAAGCAGACTTCAAGCCAAAGTTAGTCAGAAGGGATAAAGGACATTTCATACTGCTTAAAGGAAGCACACATCAGCAAGACATAACAATCATAAATATTTATGCACAAACAATGGTGCATCCACGTATGTCAATCAGACCCTTCTCAATTTCAGGAACCAAGTACACCAAAACACAATAATACTGGGGGACTTTAACACTCCTCTCTCACCGTTGGACAGATCTTCCAAGCAAAAATTGAACAAAGAAACCATAGGACACAATGACACAATCGCTAATATGGACTTAACAAACATATACAGAATAATCCATCCTTCAAAAAGTGAATACACTTTCTTCTCAGCAGCTCATGGTTCCTTCTCTAAAATAGACCATGTATTATGCACAAAGCTACTTTTAGCAAATACAAAAACAAAGAGATACTACCTTGTATACTATCAGATCATAATGGAATGAAATTAGATATCAATGAAAAAGTTAAACAGAAACTACTCCAAGACCTGGAGATTAAATAATAAGCTATTGAATGATGCATGGATAACAGAAGACATTAAGGGGGAAATTAAAAGATTCTTAGAAGTCAACAAGAGCAAAGATACAACATATCAAAATCTCTGGGACACTATGAAAGCAGTGCTAAGAGGAAAATTCATTGTGTGGAGTGCTTTTAAAAAAGAATGAAAAGTCAACAAATCAATGATCTCACACTATGGCTCAAAGCAATAGAAAAAGAGGAA
>JAJEJO010053254.1:0-25037 GCA_020662805.1 Glaucomys volans | reverse complement strand
TTCAGCCTTTGGATTTTTGGGATTGGCTGATCTCACTTAGCATAACAGTTTCCAACATCATCCATTTACCTACAAATGCCATAATTTTATTCTTCTTTATGGATGAGTAATATTCCATTGTGTATATATACCACAGTTTCTTTATCCATTCATCTACTGAAGGGCATCTAGGTTGATTCCATAATCTAGCTATTGTGAATTGAGCAGCTATGAACATTGATGTGGCTGCATCACTGTAGTAATCTGATTTTAAGCCCTTTGGGTATAGGCCAAGGAGTGGGATAGCAGGGTCAAATGGTGGATCCATTCCAAGTTTTCTAAGGAGCCTCCACACTGCTTTCCAGAGTGGCTGCACCAACTTGCACTCCCACCAGCAATGTATGAGTATACCCTTTCCCCCACATCCTCGCCAACACCTGTTGTTGCCTGTATTCTTAATAAAAGACATTCTAATTGGGGTAAGGTGAAATCTTAAGGTGGTTTTGATTTGCATTCTCTTATAACGAGGGATGTTGAACATTTTTTCATAAATCTGTTGATTGCTTGTAGATCTTCCTCTGTAAAGTGTCTGTTCATTTCCTTGGCCCATTTATTGATTGGGTTATTGGTGTTCTTGGTGTAAAGATTTTTGAGTACTTGGTAGATTCTGGAGATTAGTGCTCTATCTGAAGTGTGTGTGGCAAAGATTTTTCTCCCACTCTGAAGGCTCTCTCTTCACATTACTGATTGTTTCCTTTGCTGAGAAAAAGCTTTTTAATTTGACTCTATCCCAATCATTGATTCGTGCTTTTATTTCTTGCGCTTTGTCTTCCCAGTGTTCTGATCTCATTTGCTTATACATCCTCTCTTCATTTCTTACTTTAAACAAGTCCTCAACCTCACATAGAAAAATATACATCTAGCACACTGCATCCTGAATTCTGACAGAGCTTTAGGACAATGGTTCATTTTTTCTTCCAAGAAAAACCTGAATGTTTGGCAATTTCTAAATCAAATACAAGAGTAAGTGGCTTTGCCTGTGTGTTGGATTGCCACCTTTTATTTTGTTTAACAAAGACTTATATAGCTTTTATATAAATCTGTGTGCCAAGCCCTGATCCAAGTGTTTGCAAACACTAATTCATTTATATCAATATTTTCTGATACTGAAAAATGACACATTGATAAGCAGCATACTTAGTTTAATTGTGTTTTAGCAATATTTGTTTTAAATATTTGTTTGCAATTTAATTCAGTGTATCATTAGACATGCTTTTTATAGCAGCCATGAAAAGCTGGGGAATTCTTCGCACATAGTCAAGGGAATCCTTTGTCCTTTTCACGGTGTTTGGTTAATGCTCCAGCTTGTCCTGGCAATGGATCATGCAGTAGAAGGCCTGGCATGCTGTTGTTTTAAGAGCTCCAGATGACTGAAGAGCAAGTCATGTAAATAAATAGACGTACTTCAAATAAACACAATAAAATACAATCTATTTAATAGACAAAAGCTCTTACAGGTTTAGGGACCCATTTCTGTTTAAAGACTCATAATCACAATCAAGCAGGATTTTAAATGACACCATCTCATGGGCCAGAGTCAGCACAGAGTTTTCAACTTATTTACAAGTTTAATAATTAAATGTATATACCATGTAGGTCATTCATATTCCTGGGATAAATTGACAGACCGTCTCTGAACATGTTTACTAATATTAGATTCAGATTTTTTTCCATTAAGAAATGATACTTTATAATAGTATATATTTTCTTACAAAACTTAGACTCCTATATTTAAAAAGTTGACTTGAGGTGGCTTTCATTAATTTGTGGCTTTGGTAACAATACATATCATAACCCATTTTTACATATATTGTTTTTTATACTTTATTTAGACTAATGAATATTTAAAGTTAAAGTAAAGGATTTTTTGCTATTATTTCTAAGGCACTGGCACTACATTTATACATTTAAGGATCCTGCAATATGTATAATCAGAAAAATGGGAGATTAAGCTCTATTTATGTCTGATGTATCAAAATGTATAAATGCATTGTACTGTCACGTACAACTAATGAGAACAAATAAATTTAAAAATAAGAAATCCATATAAAAAGAAGGTGAAGAACTCAGCACCTGAAGCTGTTGACCCTGCCAGAGTTCAACTGTCAGCACCACCACTGTAGTCATTGACTACAATTATGTATCCTCATCTATCAGGTGTGTAGTGTCAACTTACCTCATAAAGTATGCGACAATGAAATGAATTATTATGCAGTCTCTCAACTACTTCAGCAGTTCCTGCTGCCTACTCTGTCCTTCGCCTCAGAGAGGAATCTCAAGTCTTATGCCATCATCTGTGTAAAGCCTTATAAGCAGGTTAGCTTCACATATAAGCAGGATAAAAGTCTCAAATCCTTCACAGCTATTGACCACATGGTCAGCACTCTAAAAACATTAGCTCTTGTTATCATTACATAACCAAAAGAAGTCATGACACCAAACCTAACTCAGTATAAATTTCTCAGCACTGCAAAGACCACGAGCGTGCTGATTGGTTGAAATCGTCCAGCAACAACACATTTCATGTTTCCTGGACTCATGTTTTATGATGACACAGTATTTAGGTTACTCAGAATGTGGCTTAGCTATTGGCTACTTCATTTATATATGACTTTTTTAAATGTGTCCTGTACTGAAGCTAAAATTTCTTTATATGTTTTATAAAAATAAATTTGATTTCTAGGAGTGAAAATCTGAAGTCTCTAGTCACAGCTCCTACAAAAGTAAGTAAAATAACCAGAATTAGAAATTGGAAAACTGATTTACATTTTAGCAGTGGAAGAAAACTTCATGCCTTATGAAAAAATTTTTAGACACTCTACATAGAAAATATATTCTCTGCACTGCCATGCACCCCCCTGCCTGGGTGACACGCGGGACCTGCTGGGCGTCCCTGTGCGGAGCCCATGGCCCCGTCCTAGCAGGCATCTCCCGGCTTTCCAGTTCCCCTGGTGGCGCCCCACTTGCCGAGGAGCTGCGCTTACCGCAGGGACAGGCCCCCGCCTGAGTCCGTGGTGCCTGCAGAAGACTGATCTTTGAAAATATGTATTTGGGAGATAGTCACGTTCTGTTGAACACCTTGTGCTGTTGCTGCCATTGAAAAATCTGGTTACACTCTGGGGAGACCTGCTACCACTGCAGGACTGAACCGCCTCGGCCCTGAGATGAGTGTCGGGCCTGAGCAGGCACACCATGAATAGATACACAATGATCAAGCAGCTTGGGGATGGAACTTATGGTTCCGTCCTGCTGGGAATAAGTAAGTCTGGGGAACTGATTGCCATTAAGAAAATGAAAAGAAAGTTTTATTCCTGGGAAGAATGCATGAACCTTCAGGAGGTTAAGTCACTAAAGAAGCTCAACAATGCCAATGTAGTAAAATTAAAAGAAATTATCAGGGAAAATAATTATCTCTATTTTATCTTCAAGTACATGAAGGAAAATATTTACCAGCTCGTTAAAGAAAGAAACAAGTTGTTTCCTGAGTCTGCTGTAAGGAATATCACGTATCAGATATTGCAAGGACTTGCACTTATTCATAAACATAGCTTTTTCCATCAGGACTTAAAGCCTGAAAACCTCCTCTGCATGGGATCAGAACTGGTGAAAATCACAGACTTTTCATTGGCCGGAGAAATCTGATCAAGACTTCCATACACAGACAATGTATCTACCAGATGGTACAGAGATCCAGAAGTTATCCTGAGGTCAACCAACTACAGCTCCTCCATTGACATCTGGGCTGTGGGCTGCATCATGGCAGAGGTGCACACCCTCAGGCCACTCTTCCCAGGGGCCAGTGAAATTGACACAGTATTCAAAATTTGCCAACTGTTGGGGACACCAAAAAAGACTGACTGGCCTGAAGGCTACCAACTTTCAAATGCTATGACCTTCCACTGGCCCCAGTGTATACCCAACAACCTGAAGACACTGATTCTGAATGCTAGTAGTGAAGCAATTCAACTCCTGAGAGACATGCTTCAATGGGATCCCAAGAAATGACCAACTGCTGGTCAGGCGCTTCAATATCATTACTTCCAGGTTGGACACCCACTGGGCAGTACTACACAGAGCCTTCAGGATTCAGGAAAGACACAGAAAGACGCCCTGGAAAAAAAAAGGCCCACCTTCTCTCATCAAGCCCATCTCTCCTGCCCAGCCCCCAACCAAGCCACACACAAGAATCTCTTTCCCCCAGCATCAAGCCAGCCAGTCCCCTCAGCATCTCATCTAACCCTACAAAGCAGAGGCCTCCAGGACAGAGCTCCTGAGCCATCTTCAGGAGGACAAGTCAAGCCTGCTGCTCTTCCCATCCCTCCACAGCAAGAATCCTCAATTGAAAAATCCTAGCTGGCCTGGAACACAAAAATGGTGAGAATCAAGCCAAAGAGTAGGAGAAGATGGGGTCTTATTTCCAGGTCAACAAAGGATTCTGATGATTGGGCTGAGTTGGACAACTTGGATTTCAGTCCATCCTTCACCAGAATTGACCTGAAAAACAAGAAAAGACAGAGTGATGATGCTCTCTGTAGATTTGAGAGTGTTTTGGACCTGAAGCCCTCTGAGCCCGTGGGTACAAGAAATAGTGTCCCCATCCAGACTTCTTATCAGAGGTGAGACACACAAACTCTGAGATCTGCAGCCAAACAGCACTACTTAAAGCACTCTCAATACTTGCCTAGAATAAATATAAGAAATGGCGTGCTCCCAAATCCAGGCAAAGACTTTATTCCATCTAACCCATGGTCCAGTTTTGGTTTGCCTGGAAAGTCTTCAGGGACAGTATCAGTAATCAGCAAAATAAATTCAGGTGGTTCCAGCTCTACAAGTTCTAGTGGACTGACTGGAAATTTTATCCATTCCTTCCTGAAAAAAGAAATCGGTTCTGCTGTGCAGAGGGTACACCTAGCATCTATTCCAGATCCTTCTCCAGGTTATTCTTCCCTGAAGGCTATGAGACCTCATCCTGGGCGACCTTTATTCCACACCCAGCCTAGAAGCAATCCTGGTTGATCCCATGGCCTCCAGCTGCCCAGCCAGTGCATGGCCAGACAGAGTGGGTTTCCAAGTACCCATCTAGGGGATGACTGTCTCCACAATGAGGCCCTTGGTCAGGGAGGGGACACTTTCCCTTGACTGACTGTGTTCCACCTGCGAGAGATATGCTGATGACATAAAAGCAAACCAGTTGTTAGTTCAGTTATTCTTCTGAACTAAGATTTTTTAATATTCTTTTTTAAAGTTTTTTTTAACATTGATTGAATGCAGTACACTTTTTTGTATAAAATTATTTTATTCTAAAACTGGGTCCCATTATTTTCTTAAACAACAGCATTTTGTACATATGGGTTATGTTTTAGCATTTTATATAGTCAACTTTGTAATGAACTTTTTAAAGATGAAGTGTTTTTCCTTTGGGGTTCCAGGTAATATTTTATACAGATTTTGAAAAATGTAATACTATTGATGCAGTATTGCAACAGGGATGCAATTTCAAGGCTATTTTAAGGGTTATTTATTCAATATGTGCGAGTACTGTGAAGCGATCACATTTATTTTTTTATTTTATTTTTTTTTATTTACTTATTGATTCATTGAACACAAATGGAGTACAGCTATTGTTTCACTGGTTGTACACAAAGTAGAGTCACACCATCTGTGCATTCATGCATGTACACAGGGCAATGGTATCTGTCACACATTCTGTTATTAATTTTACCCCCCACCCACCCCCACCCCTCCCTTCCCTCTATGCTAGCTATCTTTCCTCCATTCTTGCCATCTTTCCCCCCCACATTATGCATCATCATTCATATATCAGAGAGACCATTCGGCTTTTGGATTTTTGGGATTGGCTGATCTCACTTAGCATAAGAGTTTCCAACATCATCCATTTACCTACAAATACCATAATTTTATTCTTCTTTATGGCTGAGTAATATTCCATTGTGTATATACATTTAAATGTGGCTCTTAGGTGCTTCAGGCTCTCTTGGATTGACCTTAGGAAAGTGATCTGTTTTTCTTAATACCCTGTCATCAGTTTGATTTTTTTGTACCACTGTGCTATTTTAAAAGTAGTTATAATTTTGTTTTATTTTTGTTCCCCAGAACGAAAGAACTCTACAACAGCGTTTAATGTGATTACAGATATCCAAATGAAAGCAAGTTTAATAATAAAAAAAATTCTCCATATATTCACCACAAGCTATTAAACCAGATTGAAAGTCAGTTTTACTACCTATAATTTGTATAAAATCAATTAAAAAGATGAAGTGGCTTTGTTTGATACAGAAATGAATACTGAAATTTATGAATAAAAATGTTAGCTATATATTAATCTAAATCTCATTTTGCTTTATTAACTTTCTTCCTACAAAATTCAAAAAACATCTTGATAGCCAAAGAAAAGTAATTGCATGTAGTCTCTGTTTATAGAAGTCCTTAGAAAACTTAGAATATTCTTCAATTACATAGGAATTGTAGGACTCAGTTTATTTCAAGATCTGTACAAAAGTGAGCTAACTGAACCACATAGTGAAAATAAGTGGCTTTCCATGTGTTAAAACTCTGCAAAACACATAATTAAGTTGGCATTTTATCTTTACTTTAGTTTTAAAAGTATTTAAAATGCATTATAAATGAAATTAAAAGGAAAGATTTATTGAAGTTCTAAACTTGAAGCTTCAGCAAGCAGAATACATTTTAAAAGGCACTTGGCCATAGAGGGAGAATTTGGGAGTGTCTGGGTGGTGTCTCACTTGAACAGTTAAAAATGCATGTTTCTATGTGCCTCAGGGCTTCTGGCTCTTTCCATGGCCTCCACTCTGCGCCTTCCTATCCCCCTAGCTCTCTGTCATGATTTACCTTGCTCATCTGCCTCCTATAGTTAGCCTAAATTTAACCTTGTATAAAATGATTCCTAATGTCCTATCTGTCAAAATGCAAGTGACTAGAATCCTAAGAATGGGGAAAAGAAGGAGAACTTAAAATAGATCTTATAAAAATATTTTTAAAAGGAGAGATACGGAAACTGAGGAGGGGAGGAGAAAATAGAGTTGCTGATTTGAGAGAAAGATTTCTGTGTCAAAGGAGCAGGCTTCTCAAAACACCCCTATTCGATAAATGTCTTATCAAATACATATAATATATATATATATGTATACATATATATATATATTTACAGTTAATAAAGGTTACAAACTCATGGTTGGAAACCCTAGCATTCATAGCTTTGCTCATTGTATGTCTGTTATACTCCACAGAATAAAATGTAAACCAACTATGGCAATGCCCCAAGAAAGTAATTGTGTCACAGTTTTACAATGAGACACTCTCTTCTTGCCTGTTCAGCACACAATACCACTCTCACAAGTACTGCATCTCACTGGGGGTGGTGTGGCACTTGATCTGCAACCTTTTTCCACAAAAGGTGAACAATAGCTTTGGGCAGTTGTCAGAATTTTTGTAACCTGAATATGAATCTTTTGCAAGCTATCCTTTTGAGAAAAGTACATTGCACTATAACAGGAAATACTTTTAGTATGGTTGCAGATTTTTAAGGGCTTTGAGCATGATATTTCAGGCTTTATAAATAACTGCATTGTTGATTTATATATTATCCAGCTCAGTTCCTTTGCCTGAGTTAGAGATATAGAACAAGAAACAAAGGGAAGAAAGACTTTCTGATTTTTACTTAACTATTCCATAAGGATGTATTCTTATATTTTCATGAGACTCCAAAGTCTAGAGTCACACATTTCTTCTTTTTTTTTCTTTTTGCTACATGTGTGAAATTGGAGGTGCACTAAAAAAAGGGAAAGAAAGTTCAACCAATGCATAAGTGACAAATATATCGAAGGAAAATGTTTTCTTCCAGGTGCCTATTGCTGTGTAACAAACCACACCATGGTTACTGGTATAACACAACACTCTTTGAATGGTCAAATTCACTATGGGTCAGGAAACAAGGAACAGAGAGATAGTTTGTCTCTGTTGCCTGTTTTCTGGAGACTCATAAAGGAAGATACAAAGGACTTACAGTTATGTACTTGTTTGGCTGCTGAAATGATCTGAGGGTTTCCTCACTTGCTGGCTTGTAGTTGGGAGTGGGATAGGTTGAAAGCTGGGTTTAGGTGTACTTGCCCATAGGAGTGTCCATTCAAAATCTCTGCCTGTGACTCAGACTTCCTTAAATCATGGTAACCCCAGGATTGACATGGTGGCTCAGGGATCAGAGAACAGAATGGAAGTTACATAATCTGCTCTGTCCTAATTCTTTAAGTCTCCTGCATCTGGTTGCTCCCAGTCATCCTTGAGATTACTTTTAGAGGAGTGTCAGAGAGTTCACAAACTGACATCAAAAATAAATTTTTTGAAAAATTTTGGTAAGAACACTTTACAGTGATGTAAAAATATCTCAACATGTAGTAGTTTTAGAGTAAGTGTGTTTTTCTGCACCTCTCTTCCTCAACCATGGATTAGAATGCAGGGAAATCTTGGGCACAGTACCAAAAAGAAGACATGACTTTTCTGTTCCATTCTGAGTTTCTTCAATAATTATTCATGTATTCCTCAGGAGAATAATGGTGAAATAAATGGTTCAAGCACTAGTAAAATTAAAGAAAGAGTTTAAACAAATTTCCAGGGATGAAAACAATTCCCAGGTAGACGAGAAAGATTAAAAATAAATTCACTGAAGTGTATAACATCTCAGTGCTTTTACATTTTTCTATCACAAGCCACCAAGGATCTTGTTAACAACAGACAGAGCAAGGAGGCTTGGGTTGATTTTCATGTCAAAAACATAGATCTGACAGGATCAAAGATGCAATATTAAACTGTATGATAGCATTTGACAGGCTTGATCTCCTGTAGTATCCAAAAAACTTTCACAGAGGAAAAGTTTCATGCTTCTATATTTAGCATTTCTGAACATTTTGACCATTTTAAAGCCACATTTTGTAGTAATTTCAAGCTCATTTAACCATATCGCAACCTGATGGAGAAAAATATGAAGACAGTTTCCGTTGACTTAGCTAGAGCAGGATGCATGTGAAACATGCATAGTTGTTTATACTCTTCTGTTAAATTGTTTCCAGTGACAGTTTATTTTGTATTAAAAGCATCAGATTAATTGCCCTGAATGGAAAAGTGCACTTTCCCTATTATAAATGGAGATTTGTTCTGACAATTCTATGAGAGGAAAAATAGTTCATCCATGAAAATAAGTCAGCATTATTCTCCATATTCCAACCATTTCCACCCTCACATTCCCAGAAATGACCTGAGTTTGATAACTCTTTCTCCAAAACTAATATTAAATGGGACACACCTTTGCACTAGTCCAGAGATCTTAAGATATCTTGAATTTGGGAATCATTGAAACTCTTAAAAAATCATTGAGGATTCTAAGCAGCCTGTGATTATGTGATTTACCTCTTGATTGTTACTGTATTAGAAATTAAAAATGAGAATTTTGGTGAGCTTGGAGGTGACACCTGTAATCCTAGGGCTGGGACTGATGAGGCAGGAGGGTGGCAAGTTCAAAGCCTGCCTCACCACTTAGGGAAGCAGTAAGCAATGTGATGAGATTGTCTCTAAATTAAAACTATGAAAAACATCTGTGAATGTGTCTCAGTGGTTAAGCAACTGACTTCAAACCCTGCTACCAAAAAAAATTTTTAAAAATTAAAAAAAATTTGAGGAACTTCTGTGAGAATTTCTCCCCTCATACTTATTACCAACACAGTTTTAAAATTATCTTTGCAAATTTATCAAGTGAAAAGTACATTGCAGTGTTAATTTTGAATTGAATGAGGTTGTATATCTTTACATAAAAGTTTGCATTTGACTTATGGTAAAACCTTTATTTATATCCTCTGCATTTTTACATTGAGTTTCTAATTTTTCCTTATTTTACATGAATTGTTCATCTTAATATATTTAAAAATTTTGCCCTAGATATGAGTTCTAAATATTTCTCTCTTGTCTTCTACTTTGACTTGACTTTGCTTTTTATGTGGCTATTTTAAAATTTACATAATTGGTTTTATTGACCTTTTTATTTGTCAATTCTAGTTCATAACTGCAATGTTCCTTTTGACTTCAAGTAAAACAATATTGGTTCTTCCAAATTCATTTTTTTGTGCATGTGTTTAAATTTGGGTGTCAACAGAGTTTATTTTTGTGTCATGTTTGAAGCAATGATCTATTTTTTTCCTAGATGAGAAACAAGTTGTCATAACCTTTATGAAATGATTTGCTTGTTACTCTGAAATAATCTTTTTATCTGGAACTCTGAGCACATGCACATGCATTCCTCCATGTAAATGCATGTTTATTCTCTTCCCAATTGCCTGACTTCAGAGCAAAGGTTAAAATGTCTTCACATCTGTGTCATTTAATCAGCATAAATTGTGCGAATATAAATTGGTGATCTTAGAGGGGGTAGTAGTAGTGACAGCAATGATACTAAACTTATAATTGGGATACAAACTGGTGCCTTTTGGTATGCAAACAAGTCCTTCTTAATCACTATACTATACACAATGGATTGTCATGTCTGTCATTGCTTATTCAAAACACATTAAGTTAAATGACTAGCCTGCTTGGGGATTCTTAAGCTCTCAATTAAGTAATAATAATCAAAATTAAGAAATACAATCTTCCCATAAGATATGATGAATGACAGCTTTTCCGTTTCAAAGATAGCAATGTTTGGGAAGAAAGTTTGAAAAATAATGTTATAATACTAAAAATACGGTGGTGCTGCAAAAACAATAATATCTATTGTTGTGTCTGCCCTTACTTTAAAATGTTTTTTAAGAAGTAAAACCAGAAGCACACACAATGTGCTAATATGCACTTTGACAGACATGTTGGCCTTATTCTTTATGGTATAGGAATCACTATTCTCAATGTAATCAAAATAAAAAGAGAAATAACAAAGACACAGACTCTAATTTTGTTGGTCTTTTATAGATCGATTTCTTCTTTCATATTTGTTTGTATTTCCACTTTTGAAACTAAAAACATAACCCAGAAAATCCATGGTAAGTTCATGCTGCAATCATCTCCTTTTCTCTTTTGCTTTTGTTGTTGTGGTTTGTTGGTTTGTTTCTTTGATACCAGGTACTAGGGACTGTACCTAGAGGTGCTCTATCACTGAGCTTCATCTCCAGTTATTTATTTATTCCTTTTAATTTTTGAGATAGAGTCTCACTAAATTATTTAGGGTCTCACTAAATTTCCAAGACTGACCTTAGAATTGTGATCCTCCTACCTCAGCCTCCTGAGTTGCTGGGATTACAGAAGTATGCCACAGCACCTGGCTAATCACCTCCTTTTCTTTATGATCATGCCACTATTTGTTTGTTCACAGCAAACCAGAAATTCAGTCACATTTTCAAAACACAAATGAGTATCCTTTCTTTCCCCAAACCATTTGACAAACATAGCTATTACATAGGATTACTGTTGTACCACAATAAAGACAAAAACCTTTTTTACTACTTTCATGAACTGTTTCTAGTCACATTTTTTACATCAAATGTGTCAGTGTTGAAAACTAAGCATTTATGCAATTATTTGCAAGCAGCAACTGGGTATTCTACAATTTAATTCAATTTTGGCTGTTTCCCCACAGGCTTGGCCTCTTTACCCCAAACTCATCCCATTTCAGACACCTATCATAAGTAGTGAATCTTGAGTTACCCGGTTATTTCTCCAAATCAGGAGTTACATCCTTCCTCTGTCAACTCTGCCAAAGTCTGTGTGCACATAACAAATATTCCATTCAGCATTTCCAAGATGGATGTTCTTCAGTTCCTGGAAGGAATCCCAGTGGGTGAAAATGCAGTACATATTCTTGTTGATAACAATGGGCAAGGTCTAGGACAGGCTAGGTTCAGTTTAAAATTGAAGATGATGCACGTAAGTCTGAACACTTACATAGTAAAAAACTTAATGGGAGAGAAGCATTTGTTCATGTAGTTACCCTAGAAGATATGAGAGAGATTGGGAAAAATCCCCTGGCCCAAGGAAAAAAGGTGCTAAAGATGCCTGTGCCGGGTAACCCTGCAGTACCAGAAATGCCCAGTGCAGGAAAGCCTGCTTTGGTAATGCCCACTGTGGGAATGCCTGGCCCTGGCATACCTGGTGCAGGCATGCCTGGTGTGGGATTGCCTGGTGCAGGAATGCCCAGTGCAGAAGGTGAAGAACATGCTTTCCTGACTGTAGGATCAAAGGAGGCCAATAATGGACCTCCATTTAACGTCCTTGGTAATTTTGGTGGGTCAAATGCCTTTGGGCCACCACTGCCTCCTCCAGGATTAGGAGGAGCCTTTGGTGATGGTGGGCCTGGTATGCCTTCATTTGGAAACAGTGGTTTTCCTGGTCTAGGACTGGAAGTTCCTGGGTTTGGAGGTGGACCCAATAATTTAAGTGGGTGGGCCATCAGGATTTGGAGGGGGCCCTCAGAATTTTGGAAATGGCCCTGGTAGCTTAGGCGGCCCCCCTGGCTTTGTAAATGGCCCTCCTGGTCTTGGATGTGCCCCTGGGCATTTGAGTGGACCACCAGCCTTTGGCACTGGCCCAATCCATACTGGTGGTCCGCCTGGCTTTGGATCTAGTTCTGGGAAACCAGGATCTACAGTAATTAAAGTGCAGAGTATGCCCTTCACTGAGTCTATGGATGAGATTTTAGATTTATTTTATGGCTGTCAAGTAATCCCAGGCTCAGTGTGCTTAAACTACAATGAAAAAGGTATGCACAAAGGTGAAGCCATGGTGGCCTTCGAATCTTGAGATGAAGCCACAACTGCTGTCATTGACTTAAATGACAGGACTATAGGCTCAAGAAAAGTATAACTTGTATTAGGGTAGCCATACATCAATTCTTTGTAGGGTAGATCTTCATATTGCTGTGATCAGTGCATCCAGATTGCTTACCTAGTATTTCCAGGTTAGAACCTGTGGATTGTTTCAATTGCATATAGATTGGTTTCCATAACAAAGCATTGGTTGACTGTTTATAACTCATTACCAGGATAAACATTGCTGTATGTTACGTAAAGCTATCTGGAGAGAACACAAAAATGATCTTGGCATACTATTAGAGAAACTATTTGTAAAACTCAATGACCACATAAAGTTTGTCAAGGAGTCTAGATTGGTTTTGTTTTATAGTATATGGGATGAAGAAAATAGAAATGTCAGTGGAGCTCATTGAGGGTGCTCCTGCCAGCTGCTAAAATATACAAGTTGGCTACTCTTGGGATTTGGTTTAAAGCTGGACAGATGTGCTTTTTTATAGGGTCAAAGCTTTGTCTAAAGTCTTCATTTTCTTTTAAAATTGAATAAAATCTCTGTTTACAGATTCATTGAATTTATTGTTTCTTGCGGATTCTTGCTGTATGGACAGTCCTGCTTCAGACGTTGCTGCTTTGCTTGCCTAATTGACTCATTTGTAAATGAGCAGAACTGTTTTGTTATTTTTTTCTTTAAACATGAAACTCCACACTTGGTTTGTGCTATAACCCTGAACTTTGATTTCTAAGGTCACACTTTAAAACTGTGTGAAATAAGACTTGTGCCACAAAAATAAACTATGGAGTCCTCTACCTACCAGAGCCTTTTTGGTTGAACCACCAAGTTTTAGTTGAGTAGGTTTAAGAATTGTTTATGTTGTTTGGGTAACATTGAAAACCAGAAACTACTTTCAGTAACCAGTATTTAAGATGCTAGATTTGAAATTCTGCCTATGGTGGACAAATTGTCCTAGCAATTTCCTTTTGTCCCAACTTAGATGAAATTTTTGCCTATAGTGTACAAAGAGGGATCTATTCATAAGGAAGAGCATTATATTAATCTAGTATTTTAAAACTAAAGTTGAAATTGTGAGCATTTTTATTATAGAATAAAAGACCCATAAGCTGGTCCATAGGTTGCTACGTATTTTATCCTGTTAACTTAGAGGCTTTTTGGTGTATTTGTTCGATCAGAAGCCTTGTTTTCAAAAATTCTTTATGTAGAGTACATGTCTACTGCCAGAGAGGAGAGAATTAAGACCTCTTGCCCTTTCATACTCTTCTTGGGCATTCAGGACACGTTCTGGTTGGTATGTGTCCTTGTCATAAAAATATTTACCTTACAACGTCCTGCTCACTGCCACATAGGCTCTACTTAGGGTTTCTTTCCTTATTTAAAATTCTCTAAAGATAGGTCACATTAAATTGTTAACATACAGAATGGGAGATGGGGAATTATCACAGAAAACAAATTTTTATCTTTTACATGGCTCTCTGGCCTTAGTTTGAAACATCCCCAACATTACCTACAAATCAGTGTACTTAAAAAGATCTGACTTTTAAAAGAAGTATATCCTATTAAAAAAACACATACTGCCCTTTGGATGTTGCAAGGCAGTAGGACACTGAGAAACAGCATCGCCCTGTAATTCAGAGTTCAGAAAGTGGCAACAGTTTCATGGTGAAGATTGTGTCCAATCAGAGGATGACAGTACAGAACTTTCATTATAGGGAAAGAATTGTTCAACTCAAAGAAGAGGTGGCTGTGTTGTGGGTCTTTACTAATTCACAAACACAAATTTGATATGATAGATCACTAGATACTTCCTCAACTTAAAAAGCAATATAACGTTTGTATATATTGTTAAATTTAAGCTGTTAAGTAATCTTTTCTCATTCCAAAGACAATGTGAAAAACTTCAGTGCTGCTTGGAAATCTTATTACAACCAGATTATTTTCCCCATTGGAAAGCTCACTATTTTCATTTTAGAAAAAATTGGGTTGTTTAAAGATGAAAGTCTTAATCTTTTTTCACAATTTATTTTGGTTATATGCTCGTACTTTCTTATTAATTATTTCATACACTTTATTGCACCTACTTTGTTATTTCTACATCTTAGGTAAATGCTGAAAAGGAGAATAAGATTTCATTGTTCATCAAATTAAAGAAATGAAGAAAATAGTGGTTTGTGTAGAAATTGGAGAGAATTGTTCCTTATTTTGTTGAACCACAATAGTGCTTGTTGTGAAATGTAATTAAATGCTTTGCTCTCTTGGAACTTGAACAAGAAAAAAGAATTCCTCCCCCATCACACTGGTAATAAAATTTTACGTAATTTTGAATCTATTTTTTTCACCTATTTTGAACTGCTTAGGCATCTATTTGGTTTTCTCACTAAATATTAAATGAGATTAAATGAACTTTTGACATAAGTCCACTATCTCTTATATAATAGTGGCATTCTCAATAAATTGAAAATGATATTTGATAGAAGCAAGAAAGGATAAAATTGCCCTTCTATCATTTTTTATCATACTTACTGCATTACACATGAAAGTAGGATTTTTTTTTCATATTCTTACAATAGCCCTAATTCCTTCACCATCTTCTAAATCTAAAAATTCCTACTCTAGGAGTAAGGGAAAGAATCACCAATGATGGCACAACTTGCTCATATTGAGAAGGAAAAATTTTAGAATGTTGCTCCAGATGCCTCTTTGGAATTGAGGCTGATCTTTATATCTTCACTGGGAGTCACCCATTCATCATGTCTAATCAATCAAAGTATAAGTTCCTCTTAGAATCACCTGTTCTTACAGTACTTGCTCCTAACCTCCTGAGTATCTTCTAGCCCTTTCATTAATACAGAAATATCATCTAATTCTAGGCCCTGTTTTTAACCTGATGGAAAATAAATATACATGTATATACATTATATGTGTATACATAGTATAATATATATAAAAATATATAAATATATATATGCATATGTATATATATGACAAAGGGTCCAGGAAAATCAAATCAAGGTGACTGAAAATTCAAAATCAACTCTTCATAGTCATTAGCTCCTAAATAAAATTTCACATTTTTTACTCAAATTGTCTAATGTATGACTGCAGTTTAAATATCTTTCTCTCCTTTTCTCTCAATTCAGACTCAAAACCACAAAATAATCATTCTTTCTTTTTTTCTTAATTTTTTTTAGTTATAGGCAAACATAATACCTTTATTTTGTTTTTATATGGTGCTGAGGTTTGAACCCAGGGCCTCATGCATGCTAGGCAAGCGCTCTATGACTGAGTCACAATCCCAGTCCTCATTCTTTCTTTTGTTTTATTTATTGGTCCTTTTTAATTACATATGACAGTAAATGCATTTTGATATAATTATAAAAGCATGGAATATATCTTGTTCTAGTTCGGATCCCATTCTTATGGATTTATGTGATGGTGGGATTCGCTCTGTTGTTTTCATGTATGTTCATAGGAAAATTATGACAGATTTGTTCCACTGTTTTGCCTTTTCCTTTCCCCTCTCCCTTTTCTCCATTCCCCTTTCAACTGAAACATTTGATTTGTATATTTTTCTCTTTCTAGAACCAGTGATGGTATAAGTAAAGCTATATGACAAATACTACTTTTTATTCATCTTATCTCATTAAATATTATTCATCATTTTAGATGTTCTTTCAATAGTGTCTAATGTGAGGACCTGATTCTTTTCTGGTAAAAAATATAAAAATAGACTATATACATCCTCTCTATATAAATGGTTACTTTAAAAATTATTATATCTCTTCTCCATTTGTTCTTGATTCTTCCTCTCTACAGTGATGACTGCAAAGCCTTATTTTCCATAAAACACTTGTATGCTTCCTGTGGCTTTCCTGACCAAATGCTTCCAGGCTCTTCCATCACTAAGGTATGTGTAGTTCCCTTGGCTGGTGTTCAGGACCCCAGAGAGTATCCAGACCCAGCCTCTTCCTCAACCTCAGGTCCAGCATTGGCTCTGAGCCCTGTGGCCCCAGTGCCTTCTTGCTGTCTGAAACTTATACCCTCTCCTTTTCGTGGTGACTTCTTACTCTGAGCACTTTCCCTTTCCCTCCTGCTCCTGCAGTTTCACATATTGCTGCTCTTTCCTCAGTCTAAGCTCAAATATTTCTGCCTTTGTGCAGATTTTCATCATTCTTCTTTGCACATTATCTGAGAGTATCTTCCATTAATGAATTCATAGCAGAACAGGTTATTAGCAAAATAATTCAACACTTCTTTTCTCACTTGCAAACACAGTAACATTTGTGGCATAAACGGGAGAGTTAAAATAGAGAAACTACTGCATGATCTAAATTTACTTTTGGTAAGAAAAGTGCTTGATTGTTTTAGTGCCAAGATTCATCATTGCGCTCTAACATCTCAGTCTAATTCCCTTTCAGGTGACTGTGTCTTCTGAGCTACAAATATCCATGGGAACCCTTCAGTTTTCATCTCCATTAATCTTTCAGAGCCTCATACGCTCCTGTATCTATATTCCTCCTTCAAGGAAACTTCATGAGACATCGATGAAACAGTCCTCTTCCTCTGAGGCTGCTTTGTTGCCATTGCCTGTGCTTCTACAAAGCGTTTAATTGCTGTTGGTTATTAATAGATAGACAATCTAGGGTTTTCCTTTTTTCTTCTCTACGCTTTCTTCCTGAGAACTCTTAACACCTGCCTTTTATTATCTTGAATCGATGACTCCCAAAGAATAGCTTTAAGTCAGATGCCTCCTCTGATTTCCAGAGTTGTAAATCTAGCTGCTTCACTGACACCACTACGTACAATCCCAACAGCAGCTAGAGTTCCCCAGGACCACATGTGAATGTGTGTTTTCCACTCCACATCCACCAAACCAAATATGGCTCCCTTTCTTTATGACATGCATTGCTTTAGCAAGATTTCTAAAAATGTTAACTCACTCCTTATCTCAGAATTCAGTTCATCTTCTATGGATATTGACTTAGACCTGGCTACTATAATAAAATACTGGGTGTTTTACATAAAGGACATTTATTTCTCATAGTTCTTAAGGCTGGAAGATCTGGTTCCTGCTAAGGGTCCTCGTTGTAGCTGCCTTCTGTCTATATCCTCATGTGTCAGGGAAAGAAAGGGGTCTGGTGTCTATTTCTGTACTAATAGGGAGACTGATGCAATTTAGGGTGACCCCTTTGAGACTCCTCTCAATTATGTTGCAAAGACCACAACCCCAGAGACCATCCAACTGGGTGATGGAAATTTAGTAACTGAATTTAAGGGGTGTGTGGGATAGATAATATAGCCGATATTATACCCCAGTTATCTCTGTCTGGAATTTGCCTCCTCTCTCAATCTCTAGCATCAACAATCTCTTTCACATCACCATACTGTTAAATCTGGACTCAAAACCTTCCCTCCTCTTGCTACACAGAAAGAAGAGTAATTTTTAATTAGAACAGCAATGTAATCATGACATTCAAATACCAAATACCATGGCTTCTTGGGATTTGGGGATAAGGGTTATAACCCAATTGGGTCTGAAGCTGGGAGCCACTCAGGTCTTCAGGCTTTACTCCCTCCCCTTGCATTTTCAGTGCCAATCACAAGTCATCCACTCCCCTGATGCTTGCTGGCATTCCAGGGTATCTGCCTTTCAGGTGAGATTTTTCCCTACTTCCAGTGGACACCTATTGACCTCTCACATGTCAGTTTGGGATGGATGCAGCCCAGCAGGCAAAGTAATTCCTCAATAATTGTAAATAACAGCAATTTGCAAGCATATATTTTTACATTTCCTCCTTAGTACATCCCATTTTGCCCACAGTTATTGAACAACACTGGGCTTGATTTATTTCCTGAGAATAAAATAAATCACCCACATTTTGAAGGTTAACTGATACATTAGCGGAGGAGAAAATCTATTTAGTGGACCCCAGAAGGATGTTTGCCACAGCAAGAAAAACTCACAGATTGAAATCATCTATGTTCACTTACAAGAAAGAGGTAAATGGCATACAGTTTGACATACATATTTTGAGTTTTGAAGTGTAGCAGTTATCCCCAGAATAAAGTCAAAGGAGGGCACCAGTCACCTCATGACATACTCAGTGTATTTTGCTGACTCAAGTGATTCTATATTTACTGTCACTCAATATGTAAGAGGGAGGTATACATACTTCTAGCAATTGCATGCTTTGGTGTATTTGGAGATGAAGTTTTGTTTTCTGCTACAGTGATAATTTAAGTGAAGCAAAGACAAAGACGTACCAGATAAATCTATATTTCTTCTTTTCCTTAAGTATTATTTTCTACAAACCTTCAGTAAGAATACACAATAAGAATAATTACCAAGGACACATTTTTCCAATTTTACCTGTTGCATATCTTTTACATCAATTTTTGAATGCATTATTAATTATTTTAAAAGGTTTCTATGTAACAGATATAAGAAACCACTTACATTGTTTTATTTTCATGTGAATAGCTCTATTTAGTTACTTCTTTATTTAGCTAGCTGAAACACTAAAAGAAAACAAAAGATTTTAGAGTTACTGTTTCATTTGGGTTCCAGTTCGCTAGGAAAGATGTCATTCCAGTGTATTTTACCCCTCCAACAATGGGGAAAACACCTATTTCTCTTCTCTACACAATTATTCACATTTTTGGTAAATAAAGCTAATGTCTCTGCAGAGAGTTAGATGTGCTACACATAACTGGGCAGCATGCAATTAATACATGGCTGAATCAGGTTATGAACCACATCTGACCACTGAACTGCAAAGGCTTGGCACAGACACGTTCAAATTCATAATCAGAGGCTAGTGTTTTTACTCCATTTTGGATTTAGGGAAACCTGTGCTCTAGTAAGTAGAATTCAACAGTAGATTTTGTGTCAGCATTGAAGTCTGATAACATATAATTAAATTCATTACTGTAAATGATTATTCTTCCACTCTGGTATACAAGGAAGAATTGGAAATAGCTCAAAAGAAATTATGCCACGTGAATGACCACTGTTTGCCAAAGTCTTTTGCTTGCAGTGGACAGTACACTGTGATAGGAAGAGCTGTCAAAACCTGAGAAAGCATGAATACATTCTAGAATTTCTATTCAACATTTCAATATCCTACAACTGCCAGAAAGCAAAGTTCATGAAGTTATATATATATTATTTTTAGAAGAATAAAATTTTACTTTTTCAAATTCAAGTATTTCTGCATTTTCCATAATATAGTTTTTTTCTGATTTCTCATAGTTTAAAAATATTATTAAGAGTACAGATGTCTGCACCACAAAGTTTTAATTAAATGAGATTAAATTTTCAAGTCTATGGACAAGAAACTTGTCATTGTCAACATTAGAATACATCGAAATAATATTGCCTCGAAATGTTAGAATTTCACCTTTGATTTGAACATTTAATCATATTATTCCTACTGGGCTTTTCCCCCACATTTAAACAAGTTCAAAGAGTAATCAGGCATCCCTGATCATTTTTATAGTGAAAGTAAAAAAGCCTTGTGCACTAAGATTTTTATTTCCTAATCAAGATGAGCAGAAAGAAAAGACTAGCTTTTTGGTGTTTCTAGGAAACACTGACAAACAATAAAGGCAAATTATAGATTAATGAGAAATTTCTAATTAACTCTTGTTTGTCCAAAGAAACTTTAAATTACATAAACCAGGGTACTAAGCATGTGATTCTGAGTCAAAAGTTGAAAATATTACTCACAAATATTGGGAAATTGGTTGAAATCATATTAGTATAGTTCAAATAAGCAATTTAATAGTTGAACTTTTTTGATTCACTAATTAAATTTCTGACACACAGCTGCAATGATGCTATAATGCTTTGAAGCAACTCCTCTCATGAATGTGCCTTTCCAAATTGTTTCAGATCATTTTTGTTATGGCTAAGAATTTAAGAAAATTATTAGAAATGATAGAAAAGTCAGGAAAATATATTTATCATTATGATTTTCTTTAGGTTTAAAATGTCATTTAAGTATTTATAATATTATGATTTCTACCCAAAGTAAAATAGACACTGTTTGTCCTTCTACAGATTTGGGTTTAGTGGATAGCATTTGTCATGTACATTACCATACATTTAAGGAAATACCATTAATTTCTAGTATTTTAAGGACCCTATTAAAGGAAAGGTTGGTACAAAGGCAAACATAAAACATGAATTTCTTTGAGTGACTGTTTAATTTTCTGTAATCACGTTCTCTTTTAATCACACTATATCATGGTAGACCAACTTCCATTATTTTATCTTAATCACTAGCAATTAGAAATTCCCTTTTCATTGACCTTTATTTACCTATAAAATGATGTATCACTGCAGTTTGGTTTAGACATTCTAGTAACAGATACATGTGACAACCTAGAGAGGGAGACAGACAGACCAACAGTTTTTGGGATATGATTGATGTACTTTTGTTGTGAATTTAATCTAGTTGCTGTTATCTAGGTCCAATAATTGCTATATTTGTACTCCCAAAGTTTTTTGCCTTAATAATTGACCTAAAAAATGCACTGATGACCATATATTCTTTTAAGAAAATGTCATGTCATTATGAATAGGTGAATGAACTGGACTACTGCTATAAACATTCCTCAGAATTATGCAAATTATATTATTAATATTATATTCAAATCACATATAAGGGGTCCCCAGTCGCCGCTCCGGAACCAATTCTGCCGGGCTGGGCTCAGCCTGGCCACAGGCAGCTACCACCCGGGAGTGCCGGACCCTGCAGCTGCTTCGGAGTCACCGACCTGGGTCTGCGCCAGCTAGCAAGTGAGTGCAGGTCCACAGCAGTGGCTTTAGAGTCACTGGCCGGGCTCCAGCACCAGCCAGCAACCTCCCAGGCAGAGACCGACCATCTCCAGCTGCCTGGGGCCTCACCGCAGCTTCTGAAGAGGTCTGGCCGGGAGCCTCTGGAATTGCTGACTCCGGTGGGGAGTTTGGACCCCTCGGCGCCATTTTGCAGCTTCCCTGGCAGAGAGGGCCCATCTCTGGCTGCCTGGGTCCTCGCCGCGGCTTCTAGAGAGGTCTGGCCGGGAGCCTCTAGGATCACTGACTCTGGCGGGGAGTTTGGAACCCTTGGCGCCATTTTGCAACTTCCCTGGCAAAGAGGCTCCATCTCTGGCTGCCTGGGGATTCCGAGCTGCGGCCGGTCTTCCGAGCCACTGCGCCATGGCTCCTGGAGAGGTCTGGCTGGGAGCCGCTGGGGTCGCTGACTCCAGCAAGGAGCTTAGGGCCATTGGCGCTATCTTACAGTGTTCACAGGAGAGAGCAACCACCTGCCACCGCCTGAGCCCCCAGCAAGGAGTTCAGGCCAGCCTGGGCTCTCAAGCCCAGTTTCTCCATCACTGAGCACAATTCTGTGACACCACCCCAACTTGGTCTAGTGCCCAGGTCCACACCCTGGCCCTGAGTCTACCACCTTGCTGTATCTAATTGTCTATCAACACTAGGCTGCCTCTGCTGAGAAGCATTGATCATTCTCAACCTGGAGGTAGTGGGACAGCACCTTTCTTGGGTCACCACTTGATCAAGCACCTCTCAAGCAACAGGTGAGTTACTGGAAATCTGCAGGGACACTTTAAGTCTTCACAGGGAAATTGCAATCCCTCGGATTCGCACTACTAGAGGGGAAGATACACGAGCAGCATGAGAAAACACGGAAGAAAGTGTCCCAATCAAACCTAGATGATATATCAAGAGAACCCAAAGACAGCATGGTAGAAGGAATGACAGAAAGGGAGTTCAGAATGTTCATAATTAAAATGATCTGAGAAGAGAATGATGTGACGAGAGAGCAGATTCAGGCTATGAATAATCAGCTAATAGAGCAACTGCAGGAAGCAAAAAATCACTTCAATAAAGAGATAGAAATTCTGAGAAAAAAACAAACAGAAATTCTTGAAGGAAACAAGGAAATGAATAAACCAAGTTAAAAACTCAATAGAAAGCAGAATTAACAGAATAGATCACTTGGAAGACAGAACCTCAGACAATGAAGACAAAATATTTAATCTTGAAAACAAAGTCGAACAAACAGAGAAGATGGTTAGGAATCATGAACGAAACCTTCAAGAAATATGGGACATCATGAAAAGACCAAATTTAAGAGTAATTGGGATTGAGGAAGGCACAGAGATACAAACCAATGGTCTGAATAATCTCTTCAAGGAAATATTATCAGAAAATTTCCCTAATATGATGATTGAGATGGAAAATCAATTACAAGAAGCTTACAGGACACCAAATGCACAGAATTACACCAGATCCACACCAAGGCACATTATAATGAAAATACATAATAACATACAAAACAAAGAAAGAATTTTAAAGGTGGTGAGAGAAAAACATCAGATTACCTACAGGGGGAAACCAATACGGATATCAGCAGATTTCTCAGCCCAGACCCTAAAAGCAAGAAGGGACTGGAACAACATATTTCAAGCTCTGAAAGAAAACGGATGCCAACCAAGAATCTTACACCCAGCAAAACTTACCTTCAGATTTGATGATGAAATAAAATCCTTCCATGATAAACAAAAACTTAACGAATTCACAAAGAGAAAGTCTGCCCTACAGAACATTCTCAACAAAATATTCGAAGAGGAGGAAATGAAAAATAACAATCTCAGTCATCATGGGGAGGAATTACCCTAAAGAAAGAGTCAATCAAAGGAGAAACAAACTTAAGCTAAAAACCCTAAAAAGCTAAAATGACAGGAAATACAAGTCATATCTCAATAATAACCCTGAATATAAATGGCCTAAACTCATCAATCAAAAGACATAGGCTGGCAGTCTGGATTAAAAAGAAAGACCCAACAATATGCTGCCTTCAAGAGACTCATCTCATAGAAAAACATGCCCACAGACTAAAGGTGAAAGGTCGGGAAAAAGCATACCGTGCACATGGACTGAGTAAAAAAGCTGGGGTTTCCATTCTCATTTCAGATAAAGTAGACTTCAAACCAAAGTTAGTCAGAAGGGATAAAGAAAGACATTTCATACTGCTTAAAGGAAGCATAAATCAACAAGACATAACAATCATAAATATTTATGCACCAAACAATGGTGCATCCATGTAGTCAATCAGATCCTTCTCAATTTCAGGAATCAAATAGACCAAAACACAATAATACTGGGAGAATTTAACACTCCTCCCTCACCGTAGGACAGATTTTCCACACAAAAATTGAACAAAGAAACTATAGGACACAATGACACAATCGCTAATTTGGACTTAATGGATATATATAGAATCTTCCACCCATCAAAAAGTGAATACACTTTCTTCTCAGCAGCTCGTGGTTCCTTCTCTAAAATAGACCATATGTTATGCCACAAAGCTACTCTTAACAAACACAAAAACATAGAGATACTACCTTGTATACTATCAGATCATAATGGAATGAAATTACATATCAATGAGAAAGTTAGAAACAGAAACTACTCCAAGACCTGGAGATTAAATAATATGCTATTGAATGATACAATGGATAACAGAAGACATTAGGGGGGAAATTAAAAGAGTCTTAGAGGTCAACGAGAACAAAGATACAACATATCGAAATCTCTGGGATATTATGAAAGCAGTGCTAAGAGGAAAGTTCATTGCAGGGAGTGCATTTAATAAAAGAAAAGTCAACAAATCAATGACTTCACATTACAGCTCAAACCCCTAGAAAAAGAGGAACAGATCATCACCAAAAGTAGTAGAAGACAGGAAATAATCAAAATCAGAGCTGAAATCAACGAAATTGAAACAAAAGAAAGAATTCAAAAAATTGACGAAACAAAAAGCTGGTTCTTTGAAAAAATAAACAAAATTGATAAACCCTTAGCCATGCTAACAAAAAAAGGAGAGAGAAACTCCAAATTACTAAAATTCATGATGGAAATGGAAATATTACAACAGATACAATTGAAATACAAAACATAATATGAAGCTACTTTGAAAATTTATACTCCAACAAAATAGAAAACATGTAAGACATCAACAGGTTCCTAGAGGCATATGAGCACCCAAACTGAATCTGGAGGACATACACAACTTAAATAGATGAATTTCAAGCAATGAAATAGAGGAAGTCATAAAAAGCCTACCAACAAAGAAAAGTCCAGGACCAGATGGATTCAC
>JAJEJO010053253.1:11944-60000 GCA_020662805.1 Glaucomys volans | reverse complement strand
GGTACCCTAGAGAGACAAACACACTTAGATTTGCCCAGATGGTCAACTCAGCTGAGGTTGAGAAGCCCTGAGTCAGCTCAGTGTCTAGCCAGAAAGACGGGTAAATAAAGGAAATGAACCTCCTCTCCATTTCTCAGATGCACTTGTACCTCCCTCTGTGTTGTCTCTATTAATCTAGAACTTTCTTTCCTCTTCTCTGTGCCAGCCCCTCATCCTGCTGATTCTGGGACTAAGGCAGCTCCCCATTCCTGAAATGAGATTAAGTCCATGCTTCTCTAGGACCCTGATTGTATTATTTTTTATTTTTTTGGTACCAGGGATTGAATTCAGGGGCACTCAACCACCGAGTCACATCCCAGCCCTAATTTGTATTTTATTTAGAGACAGGGTCTCACTGAGTTGCTTAGCACCTCCCTATTGCTGAGGCTGGCTTTGAACTTGTGATCCTCCTGCCTCAACTTCCCAAGCTCCTGGGATTACAGGTGTGGGCCATCGCACCCAGTTTAGGACCCTCATTTTATTGGTGGTGTCCACATTGTACCAAAGGCTTATCTCTGCACCTATTTGCTTATCACACAACCTCCCAGGAGCTGAAGCATGCTCCATGAGGACAGGAGCCATGCATCTAGCCCACCGTTACCCCCTGATTCGTAGCATAGAACCTGACATGTAGTAGGTGCACAAGATTGATTAAATAATGGCGATTGCGATTTTTCAGTGATAAAAGCTAAGATTTATTGTGTCACAGTGCGCCAGCACATGTATGCTAAACTCATCAAATTATCCATAGTCACTGAGGGCGGTACTGTTAAGACACTGTGCAGAAAAGGGGGCGGAGCCCGACTGCCTGGTGTAAGAATCCCCTGGGAAACTACGGCCCCAGTGCAGCCCTGGAAGCTCTAATACAGTGGATCTGGGTGGGGGCCTGGGAATGTGTATTTTAAATCTAGCCCCTGTGATCCAGGCGTCGTGGGAGACACTAGGATATAGAGGCAGAGTCTTAGAGAAAGTAAGAGACACGCCCAATGTTGCAGATGGATTAGCCCAAGGGGTTCAAACCTCAAGCCCGCCCCCAGATCGCCACCTGCATGCTCATTGGCAGATTTTCACTGGCCGCAGCCTTCTTCCAACTTCCTAAATCAGGGCTCCAGATCCGCTTCCCCTCTACTCAGACCATGCATGGGCCTCTTTATTCCCAGTATGGCAGCAGGGAACAAGCCTTTGCCATGAGGTCAATGTACCTGCCCCCCAGTTGTGACCAGCAACCGATTTTGTTGCATCTTGATTTACAGCTGTAATTTGGGAATTTGAAGGAGGGCCTTTGCCATGAGCCTCTCACACATGCCACAGTGTCAGGGTGTGTCCGCAGCATTCTTCTGTACTCCATCCAAGTAAGCTGTCCAAGCCTCTGGCATCTGGTTTTACCTGGGTTTTCTCAGAGTCCCAGAATTCAAGGACTGTCTTGGAACACCATTGCTGTGAGGATCCTAGCTGCTTTGGTGCCTTGGGGGAGCATGTGTTGCTTTGCTCTTTGTATTCTGCCTTTCTTTGTGTTGGAGTCATAAAACATGCTTGCAACTGAAATTCCCCTCAAGTCATTAGCCAGAATCAGATCTTCTGGAAAGATTTCAACCTGGAATGCAGGTTTCTCCCCAGCAGTCCTGCTGCCCTTGCTGCAGGCCTAGGGTTTCTGAGGTCCTTTCAGGAACTGGATGCAACCTGCTGGGGCTTTTCACCCCTGGGCTCCCTGTTCTCTGAGTGGCATGAACACAGCCTGGAAGAAGGTGAACACTTGCTTGAGCCGACCCCAACTCTCAGAGCCTCTCGCTGACCTATTTCTGCCCTCCCAGTGAGCTGGGGAAACAGAGGTGCAGAAGCAGACCAGAGGTCGTGTGGCTTGCCCAGAATTGCTCTGCTGGTCACTGGTCTCACTACACTTGAGTCCAGGTCCATTCCTAGTGCAGATGCCTCACTGCGCCTTGCATACCTCCCTCCCAGTGTCTGGCTCTCGGTGACAACCAGAGGCAAGAGGTGTGTTCATGTTGTTTGGTTTCACTTTCCAGTTTTCTTGCTGCTTCAAATGTCATCCTGGTATGGTAGAAGCAAAAGAGGGTCCCCACAAGTTCCTGAACCTGAGAACATTGAATATTGGGAGTTGTCAGGGCCACATTATGATTGTTCAGTGTCCTGATTGCTTTTGCCTGTGTCGGTCCCTTCCTAAACACACACATGCATGCACATACCCACACACGTGTGCATACACACATGCACAGACACATGGGCACATGATTGTGCATATGCACAAAACTGCATGCACGCACATGCATCCATGTTTGTATACATGCCTCACTGACATGCACATGCATACAAACATGCATACATATACATACATGTGCATACACATACCAAAATGCATGTGTGTGCACATGCACACATACAGGTATGTGTACATTCATGCACAAATACACATACATGCAAATACACACAGGCAAATAACATGCATACACACGTACTCAAACACAAACATACATTCATGCACATGCATAAAGATACACATGCATAAAGATACACATGCATAAAGATACACGTGCCCTAACATACTCACACATGCACAAACATGCCTGTGCACATAATGCACACATCTGCATAAACGTTCACATATGCCTACACACACATGCACACACAGATATACACACAAGCATACACAGAGTTATACGTGCATACAGACACATGCTCACATGCATGCCCACATTCACACATACATTCACATGCACATGGGTGCACATGTATACATAGGTGCACTGCATTCACAAATATGCATGTGCACATGTGTGCATACACACTCATGCCTGGACACATGCTCACATGTATGGGCACATGTGTGCAGGTGTGCATGCACACTCATACACACCCACACACACATGAACATATTCAAACATGCAAGCACGCACATGCACTCACACATGCACCATACACATTTATGTATACACCCACATGCACACACACACAGCTCTATGTATTGAGAGATTTTTAATTATATTTTACACTACATGGCTATAGAGATGAGCAAATCCAGGCTACATTCTATTAAATTCTTTTCTTCTGATGTTAGAAGACTGTAAAGCATTTTGTAGGCCCCGAGCACCACGAGCACTGTGCAGAATGGAGAAGTAGCCCCAGGAGGGTGGGAGATGATGACCAAGACATGAAAAATGTAAGAGAAGTTTGCATTCTACTGAGAGAAGAAATCGGTTGAGCAGGAAAATAATTACTTACCTTTGTTTTGCCCAGTTTTTCTTATAACAGCTTTGCTGAGATGTAATTCACAGGCCATAACATCCACCTTTTAAAGCATACAATCTGCTGGTTTCTAGTGTCTTCAGATTCATATCACCATAACAGCATCTCACTGCAGAACATTTCCATCACTCCAAAAGGAAACTGACACCCCCCAACAGTCTCTCCTCATCCCACACCCGGGTCTCCCGGGAACCATTCATCCTGTGTCTGGCTCTGCTGTTCCAGGCACCTACCTGAGTAGCTGAGGCCACAGCCAGGCCGTCATGAATGGCTTGTTGCACTCTCCAGTGTTTTCAAGGTCCATCCTTCTTCCTGCTGTGGGTATCAGCACTCGGGTCCTGTGTAGCCAAATAACATTCCATTGTATGATCACCATTTTACCAGTGGAGTGGAAATTTGGGCTGTTTCTTTTGTTTGCCAGTTTTTTTTTTAAATGTTGATCTATTCAAGTTTGTGAATTTTTATCATATACCTTCTACCTACTGAGCCTTTGCTGTGTATCAGTCACATTAAATCAAAGGCCACTGCTCTTAAAGAGCCTTACTGAACAAAGCCGTTGTTAGCATCTGCATTTTAGAGGCTGCAACAGAAAGGGTAGGCAGCCGGCCCTGGGCCACACAGCCAGTTTACTTGGCATTTGGGATTTCATTTGACTTGAATCATCTCGTGGCTAAGATCTTGCTCTGGAGCTAGAATCCTGCGTTAGAAATCTAGTAAAGGGCACGATATGGTCACCCCGACTTGCACAAAGCATGGAGCCATTACTGCCAGCCTAGTGGTCACTAGGAAAGGAGCAGGATGTGGTGAGCAGTGACACATGTCCCTCTCAAATGAGGAGAAAAGGTGGCAGTGCCTGGGCAAGGGGCTATTCTGACCTCTGACTGCACTAACATTTATGAGCACTTCCTGTATGCTGGGAACTCACTCAGCATTTAACTGATGCCTCTCACAACCAACTCCCAGAGCATCGAGGGTGGCCGGAGGATGGCACCTGTCCGTGCTCGGATCACGTCCCCGTGCCCTCCACACCAAGGTCTGCTTGTCTGCACTGCTCTGACCCCTTGACAGGATGGTCAAGACTTTGTAGAGACGAAGATTATAAGTGAAACAGTCCTTTGGAATATGCTTCTCTGATGCAACTATTTTTTTTCTTTTTTCAATGTCGTTAACCATAATTTTTAAAAGAAATTATTTAGAAAGCAGTTCAGGGTTTGATGCTGAATCTGTAGTTCTTGACAGTCATGTATTTTGGACCATGTCTTTCCAGTGTCATCTTGCCCTGAGGGTTGCTTCACTCAACTTTGAAGGTGGCGAATTTTAGTTATTAGGAAAAGGAAGTCTACAGCGAGGAGCTACTAGGGTCTCTTCCATTCATGGGGGGCTCATTCTGGGGCCCCAGAGGACCACAGGGTATTGACTGAGAGGTGCTAGCTCACGGTGGCAGCTCACTGTCCATTGATCCTTCACAGTTTCTCTTCCAAAGTCACGAGTCTTGGGGGCCCAGACTCTCCAACCATGCTAACCCTGGGCAGACCTGCTCGGTAAATGCTTCCTGAACTCACATGTGCATCCGGTGAACGTTTCCTGAGCACTTACCATGTCCCAGATTCTGTTGTGAAAACTGATGATCTACGATATTGCCCTGGTGATGTCCACCTTCTAGTGAGAGGGGCAGAGGATAAGTCCTCAACAGAGTACGTGAGGGCTGGCCAGGAGCCCAGGAGCCCCAGGCGCAGGCAGGGGATTGAGTAGGATGAGGGAGACATCAGGGCCAGGGTGCAGTGCGAAACAGGAGGGTCAGCAAAGGTCTCCTGAGAAGTTACGACAGGAAGAGACTAGAAAGAGGGACACTGGCAGCCATGTGGGCATCAAGAGGGAGAGCGTTCAGGGCGGAGGAAGCAGCCAATTCGCACCCAGACAGGAACATGGTGTGGTGTGTGGGACTGACGTGGCCGGAAGACCACGAGCAAAGAAGGGAAGAGGGCAGGAGGAGAGAATCGCTGCCTGTGTTTGTCAAGCATGTCTGACATTTTATAAGGATTTAAACAGAATGGTCACATGAATTTAGCAAATGCTTATTGCCGCATGGCCTGTGATGTGTGGCATGGGGCAGGCAGGTCCTGGCCCTCCAGGAGCGCCTGGTCTAGCAAGACAGACGAGCAACTTGCCAGGGCTCACAGGGCTCTCATGGGGACACTGAACCACGACAGGGACCACAAGGTCATGTGACCCAGACTTGAAAGACCCAGGGGAGGCGGGGGCTGCACCACACAGGAGCTGAGTCCCAAGGATGAAGACAAGTTCCACCATGGAAAGCAAGGGTCAGAGAAGTGGGGTGAGCCTCCCAAAGTGACCGGGGCCTCCTGGGAGAGGTCATTTGTCACCGGAGCACTTTGCTAGAAGGGAAGAGGCCAAGAGAAAAGGTTGGCACTCCTTATGGTGTGTCAATTTCTGGAAAGTCGTTCATTTCAGAAGAAAAAAATGCCCTGTCTATACCATATATAGGAGACTCCCTGTCACCCAAACTGAGACACTTTTGTTTTTTGTACTGGAGATTGAACCCAGGGGCACCTAACCACTGAGCCTTTTTATTTTTTATTTTGAGACAGGGTCACACTAAGTTGCTTAGGGTCTTACTAAATTGTTGAGGCTGACCTTGAACTTGGGATCCTCCTACCTCGGCCTCCTGAGTTGCTGGGATTACACGTGTGTGCCACTGCACCTGGCCTAAACTGGGACGCTTTTGAGTGTGAAGTGGCACTTTTGATAATGATTCTGGGAGAACAGACGTGGATCAGCCCTTATTACTGACAGAAGGCCAAGATCCGAGCTGTAAAACAAGGCTGAATGCTGCCCCCTGTGGTGGGGTGCGGCAGCACACCAAGGCAAAGCGCAGAACTTCTCCCGTCTCTGGTCAGTTTTCAGAAAAAATAGCAAGTCATGTCCCCTAAGGCAGATCAAAGTCCGAATGCTCCACCCAGTACTTAGGTATAAATGCATTACTACTGGGTCTGCCTTACTATGGATGTGTGGCTCCAGCTTCATCCGTGGGTCTGACATAACTCCTGTTTTTAGGTTGGCGTAGACTGGATTATGGTTTTGGACCCTGTACTCCCTCCCTATGCAGGACGCTCAAAATGCCCTTGTTCACTGGCATCACGGTGTGGAGTGGGCCTCCCTGGCCCCTGGTTTGGGCAAGCTGTGGCCAAAGGAGGACTAGTGGGTGGTGGGAAGAGGACCTGCACGTGGCTGTGCAACCCCGCACGCCTTGCTCCTGGGCTCTGCGGTGGGGAGACCGCACCGCGCAGCCCCCGCCCAAGGAGAAAGGAGCGCGCAGGAGAATAGGTTTCCATCCGACCCCCAGCCGAGAGCCAAGCCCAGGAGAGCAGCCATGAATGACAGACCCCCAAAAAAGAAAGAAAACATTTGTGCTGAAAGCCACTGGTACTTTGAGGTTGCCTGGTGACCCAGTAAACAGTGGCTGATGCCATAGAGTGTCAGTGAGTGTCCTCCACTTAGGATCGCCTCCTGAATCGCGTACAGTGCCAGCGCCGGGATGAATGGAATCACGTTCTCCCCACGCTACCACTTTTAAATCACTTTGAGCACAAGGACGGTGCAAAGGGCGTTTGTCCTTGCCTTCTCGCTTCCTCTTCCTTTTCTTTTTTTTTTTTTTTTTCTGGACCATTCTCTCTTGGCTGCCCCTAGCAGAGCCCCGCCCACAACCTGCTGGCACCTGCAGCTCCCTGACCCTCAGGAGAGGCAGGTTTTCCCCTGTTGGCTCTGGGACCCAGCACCTGCCAGCAGAAGGGCCTGAAAGGAGCAGGTGCCTTATGAGCCACTGCACTTCCTGCAGAGGAGTCCTCTCGTTTTGGGCTCAATCTAGGCTACTGTGTGTCTCCAGGAGAGCCAGGCTTCAGATTAATGTGAAAGATCAGAGTGTTGACAACTCTGTGAGAACATACATTTCTCTGTCTTAAAACTTCTTGCAATTTAACAAACCTGCAGTCATCTATTTTTCTTTTGGTACCAGGAACTGGACCCAAGGGTGCTATAACCACTGAGCCACATCCCCAGCCCTTTGTATTTTTTATTTTGAGACAGGATTCTTGCTATGTTGCTTAGGGTTTCACTGAGTTGCCCAGGCTGGGCTCGAACCTGCAATCCTCCTGTCTCAGTCTACCAAATCGCTGGAATTATAGGCGTCTGCCACCAGGCTGGGCTCCTTCAGTCGTCTCTATAGAACATCTTTCAGCTAATCCAGGTAGCCTGCATAGGCACACCCACATTACCCTTAGGCAGTGGGTACCGTCACTCAGAGACCTTGTAAGCCAGGGCTGGAGACTGAAAAGGTCTGTGAAGAGCTGGAGCAGCTGGCGAGGAGGGCATTGGTTAAGCCCAAGGGCTGTGAGGTCAGAAAGAACTGGAGTCAAACCCAGCTCCACATCTTCCCAGACATCTGACCCAGACGAGTGCTCTCATCTGTGAATCTCAGTTGCTCCTTCAATACATGAATATAATAATAGTGCCAAGAAGCCCTTTTTGTTTATTTGTTTATTTATTTTGAGACAGGTCTAAGTTGCTGAGGCTGGCCTCAAACTTACAATCCTCCTGCCTCAGTCTCCTGAGTCGATGGGATTACAGGCATGAACAACCAGGCCCAGCTTCTTTTTAGAAATCTTGTGTGTTCACTCAGGCTTACATATATATTTTTTTGTTGCTTTTTCTTGATTCTTTTTAATGGTCTCTTACTCTGCATATTGTTCTGTAGCTTGCCCTTCTTTCTCTGTTCATTTAATAATATATCTTTTATTCAGGATTCATGCCATAAAAGTTTATGAAGTTCCTACTGTGTGTCAAGCACTTCTAGGTACCAGGTACACCTAGAGGGTGGAGTCACTCCATGACATAGATTCCAAAGTTATTTCATATCAACTCTTGTAAAACCAGTTCATCCTTCCAGAGCTGCTTAGACCAGGCTCAAAGGCCCGCCAGGCCCTGGTAGGAAGGGATCCGCAGTGCGGAGTAGCAAGGCTGACCCAGGCCCTCAGGCCAGATGCCGGAACTAGATTTTTTAGTTCCCGGATTTCTTGGACTTTTCCTCTGCGGTGGATGGGAAGGGTCTGTCTGTCGCGGGTCTGCTGTGGCCTGTTTGGGTGACCACTCTCCACCTCGCTTCCTCCGTGTGTAGCTTGTGGCTTCCGCTCCCTGAGGGTCCCAAGGTTGGTCTTGCAGACACTCGGGTAACAAGGGTGAGGAGACCCGAGCAGGGTACCAACCACAGGGACTGCTGTCCCTCCAGGCCACATCGGCAGAAGCGAATCTCTCCTCCCACACCTGTGCGAAGTTCTAGTCCCCACTTCTTAGTTTACTAGGGTCAAGATCTTACCGCGTTTGCACAAGAAGAGCGCCCTCTGACGTCTCTCACCACTGCAGAGGAGTCCCTCAGACGCTCTGCACGAAGGACCTGCAGACACAGGGCTGTGCCCAGGCTTCTGCCATTGCAGAGACTGCGCTCAACAGTCCTGTGGTCACCCTGCAGGTGTGCCCGGGTATGCAGAGGCAGATTCCCAGAAGTCCCCGAGTTTAAGTAGAGCACATGGCCAGACTCCCTGCAGCTGCCTGTGACCATGTGACTAGATTCTGCCCACCGGGACACCACCATGGCAGTGTCCACTCTTTCCATCCACATGGCCACGGTCACCACCTCCACCAGGTATCCTTCATTGCCTCTCAGGCCACGACAGGTTACATACCTGCCCGAAGCCAGCCTGAGATTGGTCCCCCGATGCATCTAAGGTTCATCAGGAAGGGTAGATGTCTTAGGTGCTGTGACAAAGTGCCATAGACCAGGTAGCTTACAAACAACAGAAATCCATGCCTCACGACTCTGGAGACTAGTCCAAGATCAAGGCCCCAGAGCAGTGTCTGGGAAGGCTCACTTCCTCCTATTGGCACCTTCTAGCTTCACACCTGGCCAAGGGGACAAGGCCATGTGGAGGGCAGTGGCCTCCTTCATGAGGGCTCTAGTCCCATTCGGGAAGGCTCCACCCTCCTGCCCTCACCACCTCCCACAGCCCCGCTCTTTACACCATCACCACAGGGGGTTGGGATTTCATCATATGCATTTGGGGGGCACACAGGCATTCAGATCACAGGGGAGAGAAAGGAGCTGGCAACTGTTTGACCCCTCCTGCTGCCACACAAAGCCCTGGGCATCTTCTCCCCTCCCACCTCCTTCACCTGGCCTCCTACACCCCGAGTGCTCGCCTGCTGGGGCTTCTCAGCAGCGCCATCTCTTCAGCTCCTGGGCCTGCACACGCCATCCCCCCTCGCCTCCCTTCTGTACCCTGCCTCCTCTGCTGAACCTTTATCGCCCTGTGTCATCACGGCTTAGTCATGCTCTTGATTGCTCTGTGACTTCCTTGAAGATTTCCATTGCATTCCTAGAGGCTAGATGTCCTCTGCACCCAGCGGGGACCAATTAGTCTTTGTTAAACAAAGGAGAGGCTCAGCGATGGTCCTAGTAGGCTTGTCAGTCAGGGAGGCTGTTGGCACTAACAGCCCTGAAGATGACGGCTGGTTTGTGTGATTTCACTGTTGCCACAAAGAACGGAGAACATACTTTTCAGGGGCAGGTGAAGGAACTGCCCACCCCAGGCCTGCCACTCACTGTGGGTCTAGATGCTGAGAAGCCCTGTTCTTGGAGAACACACCTCTCCAGTTCAGGAATGTTGCCTGTCTTGCCAGCAGCTGCATTAGAGGCCGTTTTCTCTTTTTAAAGAAAGTGCTCGACCTACAGAATGTCCCAAATTATTTCCTTTTTCAACCAAAACTGTACCTTAGTGACTTTTAAGCCATTTTCCAAAGGGTCTTTACCAGTTCCCATTCCCGTCGGTGTATGTCCTTTTTAAATTCCTGGGAAAGTCGGCTGTGACCACTTGCCCTAATGCAGCTGTTCCACACCAGCATGGCGCTTCTCAAACTTCCTGTGCACAAACATCACCTGGACTTCTTGTTAAAATGCAGATTCTGTTCCCAGAGTGTCTCAAGTTAAACTTGTGCACAGATCACCTGGGGACCTCATTAAAAAAGCAGAGCCTGATTTTAATGCTTCTCAAACTTTAATGTGCAGAAGAATCAGTTGCAGGATGAGTGTTAAATGCAGGTTCTGGGGAGAGAGAAACACACACACGAATCGGAAAACCTGAGGAAGACTGTAGCTAGCCCCGTTGCTCCTAATTACCAAACTAGAGACCGCCCTTGGCAGTGACAGTGAACCTGCGGCGCATTCACGCACCAATGGCCCCAGAGTGAGAACCTACAAGCTAGAGGCCAGCGGCCCCGCGCTGAATCTCAAAGATTTAAAGATGCAAAACTGAGAGAGGCAAAGCCGGGCAGCGCATTTATTAGGTGACAATGTTTTAACGTTATGATCGTGCAAAATTAGAGAAGTGGAAGGGGGTGGCGGAAGGAGGGAAGAGCCTAAGGTTAGGAGCATGCGCAGTGTCTTTGGTTTGAAGAAGGTTCCATAGCCTAAGCAGGTGGTGGTCACAGGGGTGTTCGTTTTATCCTTTAAATGACACAATTACGTCTTACACATTCTTGCATGTAGTCCGAGTTCTGCGATTTAAAATTTAAAAACTTAAAAGCTTTCCTAAAGGTATGGAGCCAGCTACCAGTCACTTTAGCCTCACTGCAGATCCTCTGTCCGCGTCCCCAGGGGCTGTTGGAGTTACCAGATCCCTGGTCTCCTGCACATTCACAAGCACATGTCTGAGTCCATAGTCTGGGAAGGGGCGGAAAAATATAAAATTTAAGTTAACATTTATATAGAGATGCTGTCGTATATGTGTTTGTCTACATGTAACAGTATAATTCATGTCCTGCCTGTCCTTTGAATGTTTCACTTCATGTATCTGTAAGGACTTCCATATTGTGCACAAAGAAATACATTATTCTTTTATATGGTTACATAGAATTCATGGTTACATAGAATTTATTCCATTGTATGAAGGTACCATGATTTCATCATTGATTTTAGTTATTACTTTTTAATTGTAAGTAGTATGTGAATACATTCTCTTTAAAAAAAAAGAAAAGAAAGAAAGAAAGAAATATTACTAAGGATAGGCTTCTTTTACACACATGTGGAAAACTTCATTTTTCCAATTTTACTGCCCCAAGCCACATCCCCTCCCCTGCTTAAGATGCAGCCAATGTACATTCTTCCTAAGTTTTTCTCTGGAGTTACATACATATATATTTCACCATGGAAAACATATGGGCTTTTTTAACTTTATTTTGGTGCTGGGGGATTGGACCCAGGGCTTCACACCTGCCAAGCCTGCACTTTACCCTGGAGCTACACTGGGAGTCCCTAGCATATGTGTATTTGAATGTGTCTAATTCCACATATCCATGTAGATCTTGCCTTTTCCCTTATGCATCATACCTTGGAACTCTAGCCATGCATGTGTTCATAACTTTGGCTGATTACCTAGCATTTCATGGCAGGGCTAATCCCCAGTCTAATCTGGCCATTCCCCTATTGTTGGACATGTAGGTTGTTTCTCAGTTCTTTTGCTATGACAATGGTGTTGCAACAAACATCCTTGGCCACTCCCCCTCGTGTGCATGTGCAAAGTTTCCTTGCAAGAAAATAGAGGGAAAGCAGGATTTACAGATGACTGGCAGGGAACATTTAAATGTATTGCCAAATTGCCCCCCAAAGTGGCTATAAATATTGATGCTTCCAATAGCAATGCATTAGAAGCCCAATCCCTCTGCACTCTTACTAACACAGATGTTATCAGGAGTCTCGATTTTTATTGTTATGGTAGGTGAGAAGAAAAAGGGAATTCGTGGTTGCTTTAATTTTTATTATCTTATAATTAGTGAAGTTGAATAACTCTTATGATTCTTGCCCTGAATCTGCATTTAACAAGTTCCCCAGCTGATTCTTCTGCACATTAAAGTTTGAGAAGCATTCAAAGGCTCTGCCTTTTAGTGAGGTTCCCCAGGTGATCTGTGTACACTTTTAACTTTGAGACATTCTGGAACCAGAATCTGCATTTTAGCAAGAACTCCAGATGATTCTTCTGCACCGGAAGTTTGAGAGGTTCCATGTACGTGTGGAATAGCCAGGGAACGCTCAGCATTTGTGTTGGGTGAACCTTCTCAGACAGGTGAAAACAATTTTTCAGTTTAACTTAACATTCATTAATCTTAAATGAGCCTGATTTGCTGTTATTTGTTTGGTTTTGGTACCAGGGATTTAGTCCAGGGAGACTTAACCACTTAGCCACATCCCCAGCCCTATTTTGTATTTTATTTAGAGACAGGGTCTCACTGAGTTGCTCAGGGCCTTGCTAAGTTGCTGAGGCTGGCTTTGAACTCAGAATCCTCCTGCCTCCGCCTCTGGAGCCACTGGGATTACAGGTGTGCACCACCATGCCCAGCTTGAATTTTTTTTTTTTTTAATGTGTCACATTACCTGTTCTCTGGGAACTCTCTGAACCTCCTTGCTTTGCTTCAAAGACAACAGTGTGGTTTCCTGTAGCATTTTGCTGTGGCCATCCTCTGGCCCAGGAATGCTATCTCCCTGGTTCTTCCACGGCTAGCTGTCACATTCAGGTTGTAGCTCAAAAGTCACTGCTAGCCAAACTCAGCCCTTCTGCCACCCTCTTAATCTCAATCACATCACTCCTTACTCTGCTGATCCCAGCACTGACCACTATTGGACGTGACCTTGTGTGGGCATTGATGGGTTATTCCTGACCACCCCACTGGGCCCTGTCTTGGACAGCACCTGTCTCCAGCACCTAGGACCAAGCTAGGCAGCAGTGCAAGCTTAAAACTTGTGATCAGATGAGCAAATAAATGAATTCCCAATGGATTAATGATGAAGAAATAAGAACCTGCTCCTGTCCATCTTGAGAGCCCTTTGGGGAGTCATTTGTACCTGGATAAACATTGATTGTTCACTGCTATATCTGTAGTGGAGAGCAGCATTAGGAACAGCAGAAGAACAGTGAGGCGGCTCAGGAGGACGGGACCCAGGCAGGGAGCTCACACCCAGGAGGCCTCAATTTCATGTGTTTTTATCCACATCTGTCTCTTTAAGAAAGAAAGCTTTACTCATTTAATATATGGATTGGAGCAGGTAGGAAAGCAGAACTCTGACTCACCGCATGCTTGTTTGCTTCAAATTTATTTCCATGTAAAAGGGAATATCTGTGCCTCGTTAAGGGGAACAACCAATTATAGATGAGTGTTAGCTATTATTATAGATGACTATAATCCTTACCCTATTATTATAAATAATTAACAGAATTATTAAGAGTACTGCCTAACAGACAGTATTCTGTGCCTCCTGTATGTCTAAACTCATTCAGCCAAATCCCCTGGGGTAGTGACATTGCCATCTCACTAAGGAAAAAGTGGGGCACAGAGCAGCTTTTTGAGAAGATTACACAGCAGGGAACTAAAAGAATTCTTGTTTCATTCTGAGGATCAAATCCAAGACCAAGACCTTGAGCTTGTTCTTCCACTGAGCATCCCCCCACCCCAAAAAGCCAGATTCAACCTCAGGCAGGTTCCTGTCTGTATTGAGTTCCTACAGTGGGCTGCCTCTCAGATCTTTAAGATGCTTTGGAAAGAGATGCAGAGTGACCAGGAGACTCTTGTGTAATTCAGAGGTGCACCATTTACCCCTTGCAAAATACCGAAGAGCTGTGAAAGTTATAGATTCTCCATTTTTCTTTTACAAAATGATAAGGGTTGAGACTGTATTAACTTTCTCTGCGAAGGAAACAGGCTACCTGGCAATCATTTTTTTAAATTGGGATAAAGGCTTTCTATCAAGAATGGGGATGTTGGGCACGGTGGTGCACGCATGTAATCTCAGCACCTCAGGAGGCTGAGGGAGGAGGATCTCAAGTTCAAAGCCAGCCTCAGCAAAAGCAAGGTGCTAAGCAACTCAGTGAGACCCTGTCTCTAAATAAAATACAAAATAGGGCTGGGGATGTGGCTCAGTGGTCCAGTGCCCTTAAGTTCAATCCCCAGCGCCTCCCCTCTGAAAAAAAGAATGGGGAAGTAACTTGCTTTCCACAGAATCCATAGAGAAAGAAATTTGAAGGGTGGGTGGTGATTCCCTTGCTATGTGATATTGTTGCTGTGACAAGGCTGTTATAGCCTGTGAAGCTGCCCTCTGCGATCTTAAACTTAGCAACAGAACTTCCTAGTCTGTTCAACTGTCTTCTCAAAAAAAAAGTTTACATGGATTTGAAGGCCACTTGCTAAAGATATAGTGACTGATACACCCTCTTCAGTTCAGTTTGCAGAAGCCAAATCAAGAAAGATGAAAATTTATCAGCTGGAGTCCAACTAAATGGATAGTCGCCTTGTACAATTGCCAAATGGGATTGAAAGGGGAGAGTCACGACTTATTAAGCATAATGTGTTTTACTTTCATTTAGATCTGTATAGCCTGTAATTCATACTTTTTTTTTGTAATTCTTCAGTTATGATACTTCAAATCAAGCCATTAAAACTAAACATCTTAATAAACTTAAGACTGGAACTTGAAGGGATGTTTGGCAAAATATCAAAACAATCCTTACAAAAATAAAACCAGTCAGGGCTGGAGATATAGCTCAGTGGGTAGAGTGCCTGCCTTGCAAGCACAAGGCCCTGGGTTCAATCCCCGGCCCTGCAAAAAATAATAATAATAAAATGAAAAATAAAACCAGTCAGTTCTTGCCATTATATTGGTGGGAAATGTTCAGAATTTTTACTTTGTTAAAATAATACATTCAGGGAAAACGTACACTGAGGTGGCAGTAAGATACCATTTTTATTAATACAATTGGCAAAAATGAAGACTTTGAAATGAAGGCGTTTTCCCTTATGGGGAAGAATGTGGCTGCACATTCTCTCTTCCCCTTGCTAGGGACGTGTAAATGGGTACAATTACCTTGGCATTCTCTCTTACACTACTCCAAAGTACACATCCACCCAAGAGAAAGCATGGCAGTTTTCACAAAGCTCATGGGTCATAGCAGCACTGTACACAGGGACCAGGAGTCCCAAGTGTCCATCAACAGGAGAGTTGTGGTTTTTTCACACAATGAAATATTATATACCTGTCAAAATGGATGAACCATGAAAGCAATTTGGATGATCTTAGCAAATAATATCAAGTTGGGAAAACAGTAATTCCTGGAAGATTACATACCCTTTTTATGAAGTTAAAATCATATACATTTTTGTTTTTTTAATACTCCCAGAGCCAGGAAACCCCAATAAACATCATTTTTTATAACTATTTTTTTATGTGGTGCTCAGGATGGAACCCAGTGCCTCACACGTGCTAGGCAAGCCCAGGCCCAAAATGGTATGCATTTTTAGAAATACATACAGGTGTGATAAAACTTGCTAAAGAGAAAAGGCAAAGGAATGGAGAGAGTAAGGTTCCATTTGATGGTTATCACTTGGGGAAGACAGAGAAGGGAATAGAGATGGGCGGGAATAATTTCCCTGATACTTATAATATCACAACCCAAACAGCAGGCAAGCAACCACGCAGACTAGATTAGCAACAGTGCAGTACTGCTTATGTGTCCCATTCCAGGGACTGATTGTGCGCATCAAAGAGGACGTAATGCCCACCTAGAGTAAATGCGCCCGTGTGCACACACCTGGCAGTATAAAGGAGTGTCTCCAGCCCCCCTCCTCTGCCCTGGGTGCACCCCACACACACACACACCAGCTTCCGCAGAGGCAGTCCCTGCCCAGGTTACCCAGACTCCCCAGGCATCTTCAGGAGCCACCATAAACGGGAGCACGTGTGTGTTTTCAAATGCGTGCATCTATGCGTGGCTGCGCACACATCCCAAAGAAAGTCAAAGTTGCTTTTATAAGTCTTGGAGATTTGGCCTTGAATGACTTCACCCAGCATTACACAAACATCCCCAAGCTGATTCTCCACTTGAAAATCAAGGGGAACTTTGAGGAAGACAACTCTGCTTTTGAGAAATGTAAAATGCCCTTCCCGCTGGCCCTGCACGGGGTCGCGTCGCAGCCTCGGTGAGAGGGTGACAGAAGGCCTATTCTGGACGCTGTCGAATCCCTGGGTCCTGCAAGCCATCCCTCTCGGCCTCGCCACACCATCACACTCACCTGCACTGATTTTAAAATCCAAATCCCCGGGCCCTAGCCCACGAATTCCGGGCTGAATCTGGACGGGTCTTTAATCACAAGGGTCCCCACGTGATTCTCAGGTTCGGGCAAGCTTGGGGCGCAGCCCTGTCTTAAGTAACTCCCCAATTTGAAGAAAGTAAACACCTGGGTTGTAGGTGGCTTTCTGCTCTCGTTGGATGTCGTTCATGTGGTGCAAGGAGGGGTCCCCCTCGGGTCTCATCAAGGTCCCAGCTAGTCTGAGCATGAACACCCATTAGCCTAAACCCCCGAGGACCGCGCCTCGTCACCGGCTGGGCGGGGCCGGCGCCCTCGGCCTCTGAAGCTTCTCGTGTGTGGTCCCAGACCCGGTGCGCCAGCGTCCCAGGGCAGGACTTGGCTGGGAGCAGCGTGCGGGGAGACAGGGATCCCAGTACAGAGTCCTGGCCTCCGCCGCCTGGACCCTGCGTTTTAGCCGGCTTCTCCAGGAACACTTCGCCCTGCATTTGGAGACGCTCTGGCCTCCTTTAGATTTTGCATTCGACTCGGCAGCCAAGGTTGGGAGGCACTGGTGCAAGTCGTTCTCCGCAACCTCGGCGGCGCGTCAGGAACCCAGGGAGATTTTTTTAACCTGTACCAACGCCCAGGTCCCCGCTCAGACCAATTAAGTGCCAAGGTAGAAGCGCGGCCTGCGCAGCGGCGGCCACGACGTCACCTGGGAGCTCGTTAGAAATACAGACGCTCGGGCCCCACCCCAGACCCACTGAGTCAGAATCTGCATTTTAACGAGCTCCCCGGTGACTCGCGCGCACATTAAAGTTGGAGAGAGCTGCGCTTCTGAAATTTTAATGGGCAAACGAATCACCTGGGATCTCGTTAAAATGCAGACGTGGTTTCTCGAACTTTAATGTGCATGCCAATCACCTGGGGATCTTGTTAAAATGCAGATTCTGATTCGGCGGGGCAGCGGCGGAGCCCGAGAGTCTGCATTTCTAACGAGCTCTCCGGTGGCGCGGGCTGCCCCGGCGCGGACCCCGAGTCCGCGGGACCCCTGAGGTCTTGGCTCCAGGCCAATCAGCCGGCAGGACTCTTGATAAATGTCGCCGCCCGGCTGATGAGCAGAACCGCGGCGACGTGCGCCTTCCGGCGGGGCGGGGGGTCGTTTCCGAACTCCCGGAATTCGCGGTGTGAAGTAGGCCACTCGTGGGGACCCGCGGGTGCCTCATCCTCGCGCTATGTCGCGACGCAAGCAGGCCAAGCCCCAGCACCTCAACTCGGAGGAGCCGCAGCCAGCGCGCAAGGAGTCCTCCGAGGTGGCCCCGCAGGTGGCGGAGGAGCAGGGTGAGTTGAGGACAGTTGTTCCGACGTCCTTGGAACCGGTAGGGACGAGCTCGCGGCAGGGGGCGTGGAATCGCCTAGTAAGCTTCCAAAGGGTGTCGTGGGTCTGGGACCTGGGCGCGCCCGCCCGGGCCTTTGTGAATGACGCCCTCGGAAGGGAGCCGCTGCTCCGGGTGCCGGTTCCTCCAGCCACTCCCCGCAAGCGCAGCTACAGCCGGTCCGCCTCCCGAACACGCGGCAAGGATGCCGAGGCCCCTCGGAGGCTGTCTTTGGGGTGCGCGGGCTCCCGAGTCCCCCGTTTCCTTGACACCGCCTTGGGCAGCGCGCCTGGAAGGTGCACGTTCTGGCACCTGGACCCGGGATAGGGGCGGTGTTCCTATGGGGTGCCAGCCCCGGGGCTAGAGACCGGGGAGGAACAGAGCCCTGAACGGGGAGGACAAAACCCAGTCTTCCTGCAGCTCGAGCTCCAGGGGAGACGCGCGGGCGCGTGGGACCGACGGTCAAGTGTGTTAAGAGATCGGCGCGGGGAGATCGGGATAAAGCCGGGAGGGGACTGTTCAGTGTGGGGGGCCTTTCCAATGCGTTGTCCCGGGAAGGCCTCGCCGAGGGGGCGCCTTCGAGGGAACCCGAAGGCTGTGCGCGGCCAGTGGGGATCCGGGGCAGAGCGGTCCCGGCGAGGGAGAGGCAGGCCCGGAGCTTCTGCGAGGCTGGAGCCTGGAGGTCGGGGGAGGCCCGAGACCTGGGGGCGCGGCCAGGTCTGTGCCTCCTACCCAGTGATGCGGGGGATTCGGGACAGTGGCAGGGTCCCACCGAACAGGCTCACCCGGCTGCCACGTGGCCTCCTGGCCGAGAGGGCTGGGACGAGGCCGGAGACTCCCGGCTACCCTCAGCCCCCAGGGCAGCGTGTCCCCCCACCCCAACCCCGGTGGTCACAGGATCCCGTTCTGAGAAGAGACTGCAGGAGGGAAGCTTTTTAAGTCGTGAATTCCTGCGTCACCCTCGGGCTCACGCCTCCCTGCCCATGGGGGCGGGAGTGGGGGCTGCACTTCCGAGGCGCTTCCCCTTCCGCTGATCTCGCGCGGGGGCCAAGACAGTGTGATCTTCTGCCTTCCCCCTTTCTCCCAAGGAAGGGGCTGGGGAGAGGAATTGGGCCTGGACTTTGTCCTCTTCTCCCTGCGTTTCCCCTGCCCAGAAAGGGGGAGGGGGTGTTATCCCCTAGTGGAGGAGGCTCACACCTCCAGCGGAGCTGGCGCCCCTTATCTTCCCCAGCCTCCCGGACTGTGGGTGGATGGGCTCTGACTACCCCTTCCTGAGGAAGAGGTGGAGGGAAGTATTTTAATGAGTTTTCTAAAGTTTGCATTTTAAAAAAGAAAACAAAGCTTACCTTAAAGTGCGTGAGGACCAGTTTGCCAAGACCTGGGTGGGTTGGAACTGTAGGGCCCCCTGGAGCCAGAGGCAGACTCCTCTGGAACCCCTGCATAAGGAGAACTTGGGAGGTTCTGGGGAGGCTGCCTCTGAGGGAAGTGATTGTGGAAGAGAATTGCTGAACAACCGGCCTGGAGCTCAGTCAGTGCACTGAGCTACTTTTTCTTTCGGGTTCTCAGGTGTAGGAAGGGTGTGGTGTGTTCTGATCAATTCTAGGCGCCCTCCTGCAGGAGCAGGGCTGTCATCCAGGCCACCTAGTCAGTGTGCCTGGCCCCAGCCTGGGCTGGGGAAAAGGCATCTTCAGACTAATGCCTCTTATCTGCACATCTTTGGTCTCTGACCGTGAACAAAGGGTGAGTCTTTGTATTAAGGTCGCACTACCCTTGAGCTCCAAGGCCACTTGCAAATCAAGGAGCTTTTGGAGAAGAACTAGTGGAGGAGGCTGCACTGTTGGACTTCCCATCGCCACCAGTGAAAATGGAATAATGGACAGGGAAACGAGCGAGCGAGGGGACAGCGACTTCCCCATTGGCTGGGGGTGGAACCCAGGGCCTGGCCAGGTCAGGCAGGAGCTCTCCAGGGAGCTGCACTGCCAGCCCCACCAGCCACTTCTCAACGGGCAGCAGTGCTCACTGCGCCAACCTGGTGACTGTCGAGAGGGGGCTCCCCACTTCCAAGCTCATAGGGCCTCTCCCCCCAGCCTCTTGGGAGATTGGGCTTGCACTTGCAGCAGGTTCCTAGATGTGCAAAGGTGGAGGCCCCTTTCACGTCGCCATCAGAGGCTCTCCTGGGTGTCATCAGTGTTGGGTGCCGTCCCATGGGCTCCACAGACCCGTCAGACTTCCTGTGCCTCTTCTTAAGTTTTCATTAGAAACGTGCATTTCCCTCCCCTGAGAGTCTAGTAGCGCTCAAGTGTGCATCTGAGTGAAACTAACGTTTATCCTGGGCTGACTCTGCGCCACGTGCATGTGCTAACCACTAATCCTCATCTGAGACCAAGAGGTAGGAGCCATAATCTCCACCACAGATGTGGAAACCAGGAACAGGGAGGTTCAGCAACTTACCCATGGCCACACAGCGAATACGTGGTGTGACTCACCAGCTGGCTTCCCAAACAGTTCCCTAAACCACTGTATTTTACAAGACCTCATTTAGGTTTCAGTCTTCAATCTAATTTGATTTCTGTGGAATTAGAAACCCTCAAGAGTTTAATGGTTTTCTTGTTTAGTATGTGAATTGCTGAATAGTACAGATTGTGTTGGTGGCCTCCCTTGAAGGTCATAGTGATGGGCTGCAGACAGCTCAGTGTGGGTTCTGATTAGCTGGAATCTTCCAGCAGCGACTGAGAACTTGTTAGAAATCAAAAATTACCAGTTCTCCCTCGACCTATTGCATCGGGAGCTCTAGAGGTGGGGCCCAAGGCATCCGTCTTAACAAGCCCTCCAGGGGATTCTGACGCACACTTATGTTTGGAGACCACTGGCTGCGAGGTATTTCCACACATGGTGTGAGTGTGTGCATGCGTGTGTGCACATGCAGATTGCCAAAATTTATTAAAATGGAAAAGATGTTTGGGCTGGGCTGTGGCTCAGTGGTAGAGCGCTTGCCTCTCATGGGGGAGGCACTGGGTTCGATCCTTGGCACCACATAAAAATAATAAAGATGTCATATCTGCCTACAACTAAAAAATTTTTTAAAAAGTTTCATCCCCTGAGCATCCATACAGCTGCCTTTCAGAGGGTCGCAGCTGCATGCTCCCTACTGTCACCAAAGCCCTCCAAGTCTTCAGGACAACAGCTGGTCCACCTGCGCCCCTCAGAACACGAATCCTTGATCCTTTGCTTTACACTTGCTCTGTGCATGGCGGCCTTTTTATGCTTTTATTTAAAAAGTCTCCAGAGTCTGCACCAAGGAAGCCACCCATGCACAGAAAAGTGTCATTAGTAGTTAGAACGGACACGGGAAATTGCATTGAAAAGCTAAATGTCATCAAATTTGTGGTTGACACGGGGTTCCTCGATGCTTCTCGGACCCCAGGTGCACAAGTCCCCTAGGGACACAGGAGGGTGCAGCCTGGTGGCCTGAGGTCTGAGGCTCTGCATTTTTTTGTTCTTTTTCAAAACGACAGTGGAGTGTGCGGTTTTGCATTAACTAGCTCCCTGGTGGTGCTGATGCTCTGGGCGCCGCCCTTTGGGGAGCCAGGACTTGGGGCACTGGGACAGAACCACACAAGGAGTACCTTTAAAAATTCAGATGTCTGGGATCTACCCCAACTCTCTCCAGCTCCACCTCCAAGTCTGAGTCTGGGATGAGGCCTCTGATGGAGGTGATCCTCACATGGGGATGTCGGATCACACCCGGAGGTCACCAACATGAGACTCATCCCTGTACACCAACTGCACCACCCTGAATATTTCATACCACTTGGGAACATGTCAGCATCACCTGAAAACTGAGAATGTGTTCAGCTCATTTCATCTTCACACCCCCAAATCTCCGACCCTGTCAAGCTCTCAGGGAGTCTCGCTGTCTTAAGTGGATTTTAGGGTGTGTTTGAATCAAGACCCAATAAGGCCCTAAAACCTCAGATCCTCATCTTGAGTCCTTCCGTCTCTGGTTTCAGCTCTTCAGCTTCCTTCAGGTTGTTGACATAACTGGGTTTTGCTGGAGAGCAAATGATGCTCAAACCCAGGTCTGTGGCCCAGTGTTGGACTGCGATGACCTGTCAGAACCAAGTGTAATGGCCACACCTGTCACCCCAGCGACTCAGGAGGCTGAGGCATGGCAAGTGCCAGGCCAGCTTGGCAACGGGGCCAGGCCCCCTCTCAGAATATAAAAGGGGTACTGGGGGGACGTATTGAATCAAGGGAAAGCATTTAAAATAGCACTTAACCTCACCACGGCCTCCAGCCTCCATCCATATCCAATAACAATGTTTGGACTTTCATATCCTTTTTCTTGTAATTCATCTCATGTTGAACAAAAGTATCAGCCTGTGATAAACTGGAAATTGTTTTTAAAAACTAGGACTGCACCTCGTTCATGAAGTGCTTAAGTGACTTGTAGCTGGGATTGTGCTACAGGTGTTCCTGCCTCTGTCACCTGTGTTTCTAGGAAATTGATAGTTAAAGGAAGATTCCTGCAAGACTAATTTGAGTGTATATAGTTTCCAATTTTTAAAATGCTTCTGGGAAGCCAGGCAAAGTGGTGTGCACCTGTAATCCCAGAGACTCGGGAGGCTGAGGCAGAAGGATTACAAATTTGAGGCCAGCCTTAGCAATTTAGTGAGGCCCTAAGCAACTTAGTGAGACCCTGCCTCAAAATTTAAAGAAAGGGGGGGGGGGTGCTGGAGATATGGCTCAATGGTGAAGCACCCCTAGGTTCAGCCTCTAGTACCCAAAAAAATTTAGGGGGGAAGCTAGGTGCAGTGGCACATGCTTATAATCCCAGTGGCTCAGAAGGCTGAGGCAGGAGGATTGAGAGTTCAAAGCCAGCCTAGCAAAAGGGATGTGCTAAGCAGCTCAGACCCTGTCTCTAAATAAAACACAAAACAGGGCTGGGGATGTGGCTCAGTGGTCGAGTGCCCCTGGGTTCAATCCCCAGTTCCAAAAACCTTTTGGGAAAACTGCTGAAGGAAGGTGCGATAAGCTAACCTGCCGGGGTCCAGCCCTGGCAGGAGTCGCAGGGTCCTCTGGTGAGTGGGATGGCGTTGGCGAGGTGGAGAACAAAGCAACACAGACTCAGTGATCTGAGGCTAAGTTCTGAGTTTATTTTTTCCACACACCATTTTTATATGTCAACTTCTAGTTTGAGTACAATATCTTGAGGCCACACAAAAGAAAACTGGTGCAAACTACAATAGGCAAAACGTATTAGCAGACCCAATATTATCAGTTCTTCATAGTATTTTTAAGTATTCTTCTATATAATCTTTAGTTCTACTTTCTATATTCCTGGAGACATCATACGCAGAAGCCATTTCTATGACCAATATATAAGCTTACACTACGTGGTTAATAACTAGTTGAACGGGAACAAGCTCTTGCTAGATTACACCTCCTACTTCTGCCCAGTAAGCATTAGCCTGTTTTGCCCAAGAAAGCTGTTCAGAGAAACTAAGCAAACACCAGGGTCTCACATATATCAAATATTCTAAAAAGGGGAGATGAGCTTTCCATGTACATTTTCTATTATAATATACTTGATGCCAACCAAGGTGTATTCTGACAGTGGGAGATAAAGGGCGGTCTAAATCTAAGGGACCAGAAGCTGGTTTCCTAGGAGGATACCACAGTTTTCCATTAACCAAATAAGCATTACCAAGTGGTGTCTGAATAGTTGGGACTATTTCTCTAGCCTTAACAATTTTGTTTGTGACTAGTTTGTCTGGAGTTAACGTGGGAGCAACATGTCTTTCTGCCCTAGGTCATCTGGAGTAGTCACCATCTGCAGTGTATTTAGCATAAGTTGCTGGAAATGGGCATAACATTCTTTCCAAGTTATACTTTTATCATCCCGAGCAAGGGCCTTTCTTGGTTATATCCAGTATGATTAGCTGTTTGATTCTCATGTTCTAAATTCCCTAAGACCCTAGAATTCCCAGAAATATAATATTATTCCCAAGCATAGGCAAATTAAACAAGACAACAGGAAACAGTGGCCCCAATTCCCAGGATGATGAGACCTTGCAAACATCTTTATTACTCAGTGGAATCCTTGTCAAGCGCTGAGGGGAATTGAAGAGGGCGCAGCACTAACCCTGCCATCCCAGACTCACCTTGGTGGTTGTGGTTGAGAACTAAGTGAAGCTTCCTACCTCAATTTCAGCTTCAGAACTAGATGATCCAAAGCCAGCCAACCTCCCTGCTGAAGGTAGTGACACCCAGAAGCCTCCTGCCACGGCGCCCCCCTCAGAGTCCAGGGAACAAACGGCCACCCTCGGAGAGAGGACGTTCAACTGCTGCTATCCAGGTAGAGTACCCGGGTGCGGGAGCCACCTCTGTACCAGGCATGGGCATGCGCGCTCCGTGGGAATGCACCCCACAGATCCCTGCCTCCCACTGGTCACAGCGAGGGACAGTCTGCATCCACACAGTCTTCCCAGGGTGCTGCAGAAGTCCTGTAACGTCCGAGCTCCCTGTCCTCCCCAGCACAACACCAGATTCACAATAGCTTCTGATCTGAGACCCAGATGCTCCTTAACTCAGGAGGGCCACGTCTAGATGAATCCACTGAGAATATCCCAAGTCAAAAATACGCCTAGATCACCGACTGTCATCTCAGACTCTCCTTAGCTGAGTCGGCTAACGTAAGCCTCTTTTGTAATAAGCAGTTGAACGTCTCCTGTCACTTACTGATACTAGACTGAACATGAAGAGGCTTCCACTCCGCCATGAAGCTGAAAATCTCGGGTCACACCGTCATTGGTTGGGAGTGTGTATTTTAACAGCTGCACTGTCTTCCCTTCTAGGGTGCCACTTCAAAACTGTTCACGGCATGAAGGACCTGGACCGCCATCTGAGGATCCACACAGGTGGGTGCCTGGGCACATGCTCAGTAAGAAAGGACGGCCTTGGCCATGGGCCGGTGGAGGGTGCCAGGACTCGCAAACGGTAGCTTCTTAGAGGTGGTCACCACGTGGGCTCCACAGCCACATCAGGGACTTTTACAAACTGCCGAATTCAAATATGTCGGTCTGTTTTGCACTTTGAATTTCATCCATGCTCTTTCGTCTGTCACGGCACATGTCAGTCATTTGGAAGAGCCTGGCTTAGCCCTAAGTTCATGCAATCCTTCCAAACATCACCCCGTTTCATTATAGCAGGGAAGAAACTCACTGGTTCGTGTCTTCTCAGACAATCTAAGTGCAGGTTGAGTGCCCTTTATCCAAAATGCCTGGGACAGAAATAGTTCAGATTTTGGAGTTTTTTGAAGTTACAGTTCCTTGCAGAGACTTTACCAGTTGAGCATTCCTGATCGGAAAATTCAAAATGCTGTGAGCTCTGAAACTTTGGGAGGAGCCTCGTGGTGAATTAGGGGTGTTCCACAGGTAGGGGAAAGCTGCGAACCCAGGTAGCAGACCTGTCTCCTAGAATCCTGTTGCTAGAGAGCCCGGGGCCCTCCTGGCCCTCTGGGTCGTTTTCCTTGATAACAGGCTCACTTAGTCCATTTTGAAGAACATCTGCCAAACACCCAATATGAAAAGCACTGAATTAAAAGCGCAGCTTGTCATTCAAAATGGTGCCACGCGGAAAGCACTAGCTGGGCTGCAGTGTGACTGTCACACGAATGTGTCCCTGAGACCCCTGGCGAACTTCAGGTCACAGCAGCACCTCACGTTGCTCCCCGTTTCATCGTGCAGAACCCTGAAAGGCTTGCTGGGGGTGAGCGAATCTGTTCCTACTGCTTCCTCGCCGCCCTCCAAGTGGCCCCGACTCTCTTCCTGGGGGTGCGTGGCTGGGGCTGGTAGGGCAGGTGCCACCACCTGATCCAGGCAAAGACGCCAGCAGTTCTGCCCCACGCTGCTCCGGTGTCAGCACACATGTCACCAGTGACAAACCGTGGTAGCCACATGAAAATACACCGGACCTCGGACTCGCTGGAGTCTCCACTCGCCTCGAGAGCAGTGCAGGTGGCCTGGCTGGCAGGCACCGGAGAGGGGCAGAGCTCACATAGGTGACGGAGTGTGCCTGGTGCCCAGGGTGCAGCCACAGGGGACCCTCCTGAGGAGGTGGAGGAAGACACTGGCCGGGATCACGTCGAGGAGGTCTCAGAAAGCCAGGCCTTGAGCATCCGTGGGTTCACCTTTCTATTTATTCTAAAGTTGTGTTGGTATTTTAATACCTTAAATGCCAGTTCATTCTGGAGGAAGAAAAGTGAAATAATTTTGAAACACCTGATAGAAACAGGGCGCCCAGGAGTAAGGGAGAAGAGCAGAAGAAAAAGATGCTTTGTTCCCACCGTTTCCTGTGTGGAATCTTGAGACTGGAAGCATCGTGATAAGGGGAATTGTCTCTGGATGGAGAATTTTAAAACGGCTTATTATCTCCAGCTTCTGGATCGAGTGTATGAGCAAATACATCTGTGTGCATACTTACCTTATTTTGGTTTTTTTTTTTTTATTTTTACTATTTTTATTTTATTTTTATTTTCCAGTTTTTTAATTGCTCCAGTAAAACGTGACTAAATCCTTGTTTGAATCCACAGGGACAGAATGAGTTCCTTTTGCCGCCTCTGCTTCCATACCAGCACCCCCACCTTCACCATAACAGACTATCTGGAAGAGAGAAGCCACAAAAGCCACTAGACTCTTAGACAACAGCCCGTGTCCTTTCCAAGAAACTAAAATGCCATTGAGCTGTAATCCAAGTGGGGTGATAAACAGGGGGACTGGGATATAGTTCTCTAGGAGAGCCCTCACTAGCAAGGGCAAGGGCCTGGGTCCAGGCTCCCTGCTGTCAGCCCCCTACTCTGATGTTCAGGGGGTTCCTTGGGCTGCCTGCGTGGGCTGGCGTGTGCAAGCCATGGTTCCTCTGGCCATCCTTACCATTGATTTTGAGTGCCTCTCTGCTGGTCAGCCTCCTTACAAGTTTTATTCTGCCTCTCCTGGTCACTTCCGTAATATCAGTGCTCTGTTCTGGTGCATTAACCACGGACGCTTGGGCCGGGCTTGTCTTGGATCTCATGTTTATTGGATCAGCTGAGAATAATTGTCAGGTGGAGCACCATGCTGGCTGGAGAGGTCTAGACATGGGGTTCTCTCCTGACCAGGGCCTTGCACTCTCTCAGGCCTCAGTACCCTCATTTACTGCCAGCCTGGGTGGCACTGTCACTGTATACTGCAGGGCATCAGCGAAGGAAGGAGTCCACCCGAGCATTCTCAGCTGGTTAGACAGAAAGCTGCCCAGCCCACCTCCTGCCGGTCTTGGCCTGACTGCTCCTATGACCACGCCCTTTTTCCAAAGAGGGTGTGGCCCATGATTTGCCTCCATCTGATTTTTATTTAGGGTCCCTTAGGATCCTCAGTTTCTCAGCCGTCCGTGAATGGCATGCTTTGTTTCCCAGTGTGCTGATTGAGACTTGAGTCAGTGTCTCCCCGTCTCCAGGCCTCCGGACAGGAGGAGGCAGAGGAGGCCCTGTGCCCATCTCGGTTCAGTCTGTGTAGTCGTCCTGACCGACAGACGCCTAAAACCTTGAATCCTTCTGTGTTTGAAGGAGACAAACCCCACAAGTGCGAGTTCTGCGACAAGTGCTTCAGCCGGAAAGACAACCTGACCATGCACATGCGGTGCCACACGAGCGTGAAGCCACACAAGTGTCACCTGTGTGACTACGCCGCCGTGGACAGCAGCAGCCTCAAGAAGCACCTGCGGATCCATTCCGACGAGCGACCGTACAAGTGTCAGCTCTGCCCCTACGCCAGCCGCAACTCCAGCCAGCTCACCGTCCACCTGCGCTCGCACACCGGTGAGTCCCCGCGCCCGGAAACCTCGGGACCCTTTCCCTAATTTCTTAACCCTCTTTTACTTAAAACACAAGCAACTTAAATGACTTGGTGGTAGTAGTAAAGGAATTTGGAGTGTGTACTTAAGTGACTCGTTGAGGTTTTCTTTGCCACAACAACAGCTTTGAGTCAAACAGTCTGATGGCTGTAGGTTCCATAACTTACCTACAGGAACACAGCTGGGGATGGGCACCATACAACAGCCAAGCAGCGAAGGAGACACCTCAAACATCTGATCTGTAAACGGGGTGTTCAGTATTTTGACTCACACTCTCTATGGTGGAACTCGGGAATGTAGCAAAGTCAGCTGAATGTAATTGCAAATCACAAACTTCTAGAAACTTTTCCTTCCCTACTGGGGGACCCCACTAAAATTCTAGCTAAGTTGGACCAACCCATTGTGGCACAGAAAATTGAGTGATTGAAACATTCCTAATGAGGCTCATAATGAGCATTTCTAAAGAACGTATGCATGATGTCCAGCAGATAGGAATATGCTGATATTTAAAACTAACTAAAGAGGGCTGGGGATATAGCTCAGTTGGTAGAATGCTTGCCTTGAAAACACAAGGCCCTGAGTTCAATCCCCAGCACCGAGGGGGAAAGAAAAAAAAAAAAAAAAAAACAACTAAAGAGAGCTCCATCCCAGTAGACAAATGGAGGCAGCCATGGAGGTGGGAGCCAACCTTTCCAGCTAATATGAATGCCCTGCGAGCTCTGGTCTTGGAACTGGCAAGGAGACAGCCAAGGCCCCAAAGCTCAGGGGACAAGCCAAAGCCTGTTACCAAACCCAGTCAACCTGCTCAGAAGCAGGTGAAACTCTTGACATCTAGGTCTCATCCTGAAACCAGCCTACTCGTCCTAAATATAGTCAGCCAGGGACTGTGAGCCATTTGCAAGAAATGCGTGACATGAAATGTGCCCACTGTAGCCAATAATGAATCCCAAAAGTCAGAGTACTGGGGCAGGAGAAAACTGCTTTCTGTTTGGTGTCTACCGACTGGCAGGAATGTCCCATCGAAGCAGAGCTCTATGAAGAGACAGAACAAAGAGACGTGAATTAAAACCAGAGCTACTAACTCTAAGGTTAACAAAACCTCCCAGAGATTAGTGGGGGAAATTGGGCTAGAGAACTGAGAATAAGAAACTGTAATTTGGGGTTCTGATGAGGTCTAGGAAGAAAAGAAAATAGAAGTGAGAAAATCAAATGAGCAATGAAAGGAATCCCACAATTGAAAGGGGCCAGGGAAATGAGAGCACTCACAAGAGGCCAGCCAGGCTGAAGGGAACTGGAAGGGAAGATCCAGGGAAGATCGTACCTGGAAGGACTTCTTGGCAGGATTCCTTCCTAGAGACAGTGGGACAGTGCCCTCAAAGTTGAAAAATGATTTTGAAGTCAGAATTCTATACCCAGCCAAACTGTCTCACATGTGAGTTTGAAATAGAAGTAACTATAAGAATTCAAGACTGTACTCCCAGTCACCAAAATAGAAGTTACTAGAAGACACTCTGTAGCAAAAGAAGGGAGAAAACAAAATGTCATGAAATATCTTGTGTGACTGAGTGTGCTAACTGGGATTGCAGTAAGGAGAGGGATCGGGTTGACACTTGCACAGAACATTGAGAGAAAATTAAACCAGAAATTCACAAAAAGCATTTTTCTAATCCCCATGAAAAGTATATCATTGAGAGACTGGACGACTTTGATATTATGTGATTTTTTTTTTCCCTCTCAAAAAAAGCAAGAAGTAATCAAGAAGCAAGCTAACTAGTCACCAAAAATGAGCATATAAGGAAAGAACAGTTTAACCATGGTCATTGTCACTAGCCATTGGTCCAGTGTGACTGTGGCCCATCTTGGGCTCTGGCAAATATCACATACTCCATCCTAATTTAAATTATTTGTAGTTTGGTTCCAAAGTTGAAATCTGAAAATGACTGAAGTATGGAAGTTCACAGGATAGAATGGAAAGGCTTTTTATCTTAAATATAAAAATAAAGCTGCCTCTACAAAGTAAGGTGTTAATGGGAAGAGGAAGAGGGATCTTCACGGAACCTCTCACTTGGATGGACTAAACCCTGTTGCCTTTAGGAGGAACTGGAGAGGGCAGGAGCCACCACCTCTAGCATTCAGGGGGTGACTGGGTAGCTAGGAGCAGTGACATTCTTATCTGGCTTATAGTCATCTGATGACAATTTTAAAAAACCTCCAAAAAGACTGAAAAGCCTTAGCAATGCCTCCAGAGAAGGGACTCTAGAGAGGAGCCTCTGGCCTTTTATTATTTGTCCCTGTCCCTCTTACCACAGTCTTGTGTTAACTTTATAAATAAAACTAAATAAACTAATTAAAAAATGTTTAGTAATACCACCCAAATAACTGAATCTAATATAAACACATGGTCAGCCTGTTCCTAAATCTTAGCTTCATGTGGAAAATGTATGTAGCCTACACCTCGCCTCTTCTTCCATTTTCAATTCCGAGCCGTCAGCTAAAGAGTTTATATTTAAAACTCAACTGTCACCCAGAGTAGACTATGGGGCCATGAGGCCTGCAATCGAACTCCCTGCTTGAACCCCCAAGCCTCAGTTGTCCCACCTGTAAGGTGGGTTTGACAGTCTGCTGGCTGGTGGCCAGGGGGAGGTCAGGGGTGCACGCAGCGTCTTTTCAGGACGTAGCTGGAGTTGACAAGCCCCAGCCTTCTAGCTGCGGCAGGTGTGCGGGTGCATGTTGGGGGCGGTCTGTGTTGCCTGCCTGCACTAATGGAAACGCGCCTTCCGTTGCTAGGGGACACCCCCTTTCAGTGCTGGCTCTGCAGCGCCAAGTTCAAAATCAGCTCGGACTTGAAAAGGCACATGATCGTGCACTCGGGCGAGAAGCCCTTCAAGTGCGAGTTCTGCGACGTCCGCTGCACCATGAAGGCCAACCTCAAGTCGCACATCCGCATCAAGCACACCTTCAAGTGTCTGCACTGTGCCTTCCAGGGCCGCGACCGGGCCGACCTCCTGGAGCACAGCCGGCTGCACCAGGCCGACCACCCCGAGAAGTGTCCCGAGTGCAGCTACTCCTGCTCCAGCGCGGCCGCCCTGCGCGTGCACAGCAGGGTCCACTGCAAAGACCGTCCCTTCAAATGTGACTTCTGCAGCTTCGACACCAAGCGGCCCAGCAGCCTGGCCAAGCACATCGACAAGGTGCACAGGGACGAGGCCAAGACGGAGAACAGGGCCCCCCAGGGCAAAGAAGGACTCAGAGAGGGCGGCGCCCAGCACATGGCCAAGATCGTGACCCAGCGGGCCTTCCGCTGCGAGACCTGCGGCGCCTCCTTCGTCAGGGACGACTCTTTGAGATGCCACAAGAAGCAGCACAGTGACCAGAATGAAAGCAAGACCTCGGGCTTGGTCACCTTCCCTCCTGAAAGCGGTGCCTCGGGCCAGCTCGGCCCTCTGGTCTCTGTGGGACAGCTGGAGGCCCCCCTGGAGCCCAGCCATGACCTCTAGTGCAGCCAGGGAGGGCTGTCGGGGATTCCAGGCAGGGCCGGGGCCTGCCCACCGCGAGGCCACTCTGGCCATCGGTTCTGAGCTGGCTGTCCAACCTCAGGCCTCCAGCAGCAGAGGTTGAAGCCACTGAAACATGGGGACATGTGTTGCCAAAGCAGCACGGAGACACTCCTTGACACTGGCTTCCCTGCAAGAATTGCCTGAGCTACTTGCCTTGGTTGTTCAAAGGTGGGATCCACCGAGTCTGCTCCGTCCAGTGGCCAGGCTTGTTCATGATGGATTCTGACTTTAAAACTGATCCATCCCTGATGGAGTTGTCAAGCTAGTTAGAGGACACAGGGAACTAAAACTGAACTGATCTGTGTAGTGGGGAGGGTTCAGATGAGGACGGGCTATGCGGAGGGCATGGGGGGACTGGGAAGATTATATTTCTTAACCTGGGTAGTGATCGTAAGAGTGTCCGCCTTACACGTTTGTGTGGTTTCTTTTATCTGTTTTACAATAAAAAGGCAGACTCGTCTGTAGAGTGAGAGAAACACAATTTTTCTTTACATTCCTCTACACACAGGTTATGGTAGAGGGAGGGCGCCCCCAGCCCCACCCATTCAGGGACAATTGTCAATCACACACACGGAATTTAGCCTGGCAGGGATGCAAAACGCAGTTTGACCTGAAGGTGGCGCCAAAGATCAAGCTAACGTTAGCAGGGCCTGGCTGTGCGCTGCAGAATCTGAACCCCACAGAGTTGCCGGGAAGAAAAGTGGAGGAGCAGAGAGCCCTGGACTTGGCTCTGGGATGTGGGATGTGTGGAATGTCCTAAAGCCCTCATTCAGCCAAACGGGCAAGGGTTTGTAGGGTTTTTTGGTGGGGGGTTGGGGTACTAGGGGTTGAACTCGTGGCACTCAACCACTGAGCACATCCCCAGTACTTTTTTGTATTTTATTTAGAGACAGGGTCTCACTGAGTTGCTTAGTGTCTTGCTGTTACTGAGGCTGGCTTTGAATTCGTGATCCTCCTGCCTCAGCCTCCTGAGCCGTTGGGATTACAGGCGTGCACCACCATGCCCGGCATCAGGTATGTTTTCGAAGTGGATTGATCCATTGTTGATAAACTAGAAAAACATGTGACTGCAGATTTTCATAGATTGAATACAGGGGAATGTTTCACTGCAAGATCGAGAGAGGTACAAAGCTTATTCTATGACAGCAATTTGAGCATCCCCGACTCTGTTCGAGTTCTGCAGCAGACCTGGGTAACCTCCTGTGGGCTCTCCAGTGTCAGAAAGGATTAAGATGCAGCCACTCCCCGTGATAGAATTCGTCATTGCTTTGCTCTGAAACGATTGTTCGGGGTCAGAAGAACGTGGGGTTGCTGAAGGCGGGTGCTGTGGTAGATTTGGTAACTGTTCTCATTGGTCATGAGTCTTATCTGCATTTCTGGAAATAGAAGGCTGTTGACCTCTCGAGTGGGAACTCAGATCGAAATCGCGGGAACATCCCTTTTACTCTATTCTGGTGTTGTGCCTCTTCAGATAAACAGGAACATTGTGGGTCTTTTAGAGGCTGCTTTTGTTAACAGCTGCGTGGACCTCAAGGGCCAGGTTAGATCCAACCTGGTATCACTTAGCAAATTCGAATCTCAGCCACAGGTGAGCAGAAAGGTTGGGGCCAGTTGTTAACTATTTCAGACATCATGGGACTGTAGTTGTTTGGGGTTTTTTTTTTTGTTTTTATTTATTTATTTTTGTAACCACGTAGCTCTGGTTTTAGCACAAAAGCAACCAAAGACAATGAGAAAAGAACAAATGTGTGTGTTTTCCAATAAAACTTCACAACAGCAAGCAGCCCAGCGGATAGACCAAGGTCTGATAGGCCAAATCGTGGTAACTTCTGGAGCACACTAAAAGAGGCCCAACTTGCTGGCAAAGCCGCAGATAGGGCTTGCATTAAAGCCCAGAATGTAGCTGAAGAGAATTAGGCTGACTTAGAGAAGATTGTTTGAAACAGTAGTAAATTTTAGAAAAAAAATTTGAGGGCTGGGGCTGTGGCTCGGTGGAAGAGCGCTTGCCTAGCATGTGTGAGGCGCTGGGTTCAATCCTCAGCACCACATATAAATAAAAATGGTATCATATCCATCTTAAACTAAAAATGTTTGTAAAAATTGAGACAGGTGAGAATTCAGAGAAAAGTGAGCTAGGAGGGACACCTAGGACGGAAAACTTCCAGAAGCAGAAATGGTTTTACCCCTAGTTTATTGGCAAGGAAATTAGGAGGTAGAAGTTGGAAAGGTTAAATAAAAATCACCCGTGTGAACTGGCTACACCTGCTAGGATGAGACTTGCGTGCTAATCGTGGAGCAGAACTGAGAAACGGCTTTCACAGGAAGGGCTGCACACATGACAGATGCCAGCCCTTGTTTGTCGAGTCAGTCGGGAAGAGGAAGTTAATGAATGTTTGCCTGTGACTCCACCTCGACCAGGTGTTGCAAACCTTTTCAGAGAAAGATCGGGTAGTAAATGTTTGGGACTCTGTTGGTACCGTTCCCTGTGAACATGACCCAATCTCCCCTCTGCTGCAGTAGCACGATTACTCCACTCTGCCACCACCATAACCAAAGCCTTTGAGAGAATAGGCACAGAATGGGCTAGGCACCAAAGAAATTGTATTGACAATAGCAGACCAGGATTCAGAGGCCGCAGTTTGCTGAGCCTTGAGCGCGAGCAACCTGGGAAGTGTTAGGAACTGCGCCCTTCCTGGGGCCACTTGAAGGAAGGTGTTGCTTAGTGCCACGGACAGGTGAGTCCAGGTCAGGGCTGGATGCTTTTTCACTTTATTTGGCTCAGCTGTATAATCCCCCGTGAAGAGTCTTGCTCCTTTGCTGGCGGGTTCTTGCTGCCATCTAGATACTACAGATCGGGAATTTTTATCTGTCCCTGAATTTATTTCTTTAGGAAAAAGCTCCAACCTCAGTTCCCATTGCCTCTGGGACCAGGTGCCACTGGAGTCCTACGTGAACCAGATTGAAGCCAGGGGCACTTTACCGTTGAGCCACGTCCTCAGCCCTTCTGATTTATTTTGAAACCTAAGTTCCAAGCTAGCCAGGAGCTTCCGATCCTCCTGCCCCAGCCTCCCAAGTTGCTGGGTGTGTGCCACCGTGCCCAGCCTGGGCCGGATCTCTACCTGGGCTCTTCCTTGGTTCTGGCAGGCTGCCCAGAGCTGGAACTGGGATGAGACTGAGAGGCACTCACCTCGGGTCCCAGATGCAAGGGAACAAGAGAGACTCCAGCACCAAGAAATAGTATTTAATGCTGTGTGTATTTTTTTTTTTTTTAATTGGGAGACAGTAGCCCCAACTGTGACCACTTTGTTCTTGATCCCAGGATCACAGGTCGTCGCGGGTTGGCCTGGGTGGGTGAGGCAGGGTTCTGCATAGCAGAGTGGGATGCCCCCTTTATTTAAAAGTCACAGGTTGGGGGGCTGGGGATGTAGCTCAGTTGGTAGAGTGCTTGCCTCGCAAGCACAAGGCCATGGGTTCAATCCCCAGCACCGGAAAAAAAAAAAAAAAAAGTCATAGGTTGGTGGTGGACCGTGGTGCACTTGGGTTTTGAAGCGATTGCATTTCAGTGTCTCTTGCTCCCTGAGATCTGGGCCTGAGGCCCCCCGCCCACTGCAGCCCCTCCCCGCCCCTTGTCCCTGTGTGGGACCTGAAGGATGACGGTGCTGTTAGGGGAGCAGCATGGCAGGGAGGTGACAGAACAATCCTAAAGAAGCCGCCTCCTAAAAACACTCGCTGACAAGCAGCATGTGCATCCCACTGCACAGCAAGGCGGGTGATAGGATGTCGCCTGGTGCGCTCACGGATTCCCACGGCCATCACACGGAGGCTGCCCTGCAGCCCAAAGCTTTTACCTGGGAAAAGTGCACCCTCGGAGCCCCACCTCCCAGCTCCCCAGGCCCTCGTGGGGCTGACCTCAGTGATGCTGGAGGGGCCGGAAGGGGCGGCGGGAGTTCGCAGCTGGCAGCACTATCTGGCTGACATCACACTGCAGATCTTGCCTCCACTTCTCCCTTTGCCATCTGTGAAATGGGCTGTTGAACTTCTGGCCAAAAGATAAAATCTACTGGCCTAAAAACCAGAAGTTGGTTTGCCCCTGCGTACCCTCCCTCCTCCCCGTTTTCCTTTTGATGGGGAAGGGGAAGAACAGCCAAGAACTGCAGGCTTCAGATGGTTAGGGGATCGTGGCTCGTCTACCTTCTGCCGGCACCCTACCTCTTCATCACGCGGGGTCCAGGGTGGCAGCCGAAGGCCCCCAGGAGAGGGGTGAGCTCCCTCCCTTTGACACTACTGGAGAGCCTCCCATCGGCGTCTGCTCCCCTTCCCACCTGATCGCATAGCCGTGGTGCCTCAGAGGCAGGGCTCCCTCTGGAGTGAGTGGGCTGTGCCAGGTAGGACCAGGAAGGAGGTGCTGGACCGAGTGCTCCTTGTCCTCTGAGTAGTAACACAGGCTGGCAGCAGCTTTTCTACTAGGAAACCTGGTCCTGAGTCCTGAAGTGCCCCAAGCTGTCCATAGCCCAGCATTTCTGTCCTCTTGGGCCTTTGTTGAGAGCACCTTTGCCCCTTGAGAATGTTGGCCACAACAGCCCTCCAAGGCTAGTGACTACCAGCTGTGCCCACCTGCTGCAATCCCCTGGGAAGCCTTTTGGTGTGTGGGATCTACCTGTGAGAGGTGCCTGGGCATCTGCATGAGTCAGTGTTCCATCACTGTGACAAAACACCTGAGATAATTAAAAAAGAAGAAAGGTTATTTTGGCTCGCAGTTGCCAAGGTTTCAGCTGTGGTTGCTTGGCCCTGTCACTCTGGCCTGTGGAGGCATCACAGGGTGCTAGGGAGGTAAACACACAGGAGGGAACTGGGGTCCCAGTATGCCCTCCAAGGACACACCCTCAGTGACCTAACCTCCTTCCACTAGGCTGCACCTCCTGAGGTTCCACCACCTCCAGTAGTACCAAGGCTGGTGACCAAGTCTTGAACACACAGGCCTTTGCGGGGCATTCCAGATCCAAATTAGAGCAGCATCTGCAGAGCTCCGCAGGGCAGGCTGCTCCAGGGGAGGACTGGGCTGTCCTCCTAGATATGTGACCTGTGTCACCATCAGCCCTGTGTTCTATTCATGCTCCGCTGTTGCCATCAGGGTCAGCATTCTTGTTTTGCATCAGGCCCTGCAAATTATGTAGCCAGATTCCCCAAGGAAAGAAAAGGCCATACCTCAGAAGGGCCCTGTTTCCATCAGTGGAGACTGGCAAGTCCCCGACCCTTGAAATCAAGGCTCTGGCTGGGCTGGCCAACCAGGGTCCTGGATGGGAGGAATACTTGGACTGAGCCAGTAAGTCCCACATTTCCCTGCGTGACTCCACCCAAACCTCAGGATGAAAGGCATTTGCGTCCCTTTGCAAGGCAAACCGATTTTGGAGACATGGACTTGCTCAGGACTCAGCTAGTCCAGGTTTGAGCCTCCACCAGCTTCCTATGGCTGGGGCGTGTATCAGTCAGCTTTTCGTCGCTGTAACAAAAGACATGAGTATCAACTAGAAAGGTTTATTTTGGCTCGCAGTTTCTGAGGACCCAGTCCATGGTCGGCTGACTCATTTGCTGTGGGGCCAAACATCATCGAGGAGTGGGTGTAGCAGAACAGATTAGCTTGCCTCCTGGCAGCCAGGAAGCAAATGACCTGTCCTTCGTCTGCACAATGGAGAAAAGCAGTCCCCTGCCAGGTCACTCACTCGCCCACCTGTTGGCCGTCGATGGGTTATTAGCTGTTGTTGGGATGGTGCTCCAAACAAGCCACCTCCAAAGCCCCAGCTCCCCACAAGGGCTTATTTTTCTCCCTTGGGGTTGACGAGGATGGCTCAGCTTCAGGCTTCTGGTTGACGGAACTTGGCTTCAGGTTTTAGATGGAGTTCAGGTCTCTCCCTTGGATCACCAGTCTCCATTTGGTCCACAAGTACCAGGACCTTCCCGTGCATATCACAGTGGTGCAGAGGGACACGAAACTGAAGCCTCTGATCACCTCGCGTGCACCAACACTGCATTGGCTACGGCCAGCCCACCGTCAGAGGGATGGGGTAGCAAGTATCCAGTGGAAAGACACAGGGTACAGACGCTCAGCCGGTTACAGGGAGGGAAGGACTTGGGACCAGGAGTCCAACCCAGAGGGCAGCCAACTGTCCTGCTGCCTGCCATGGATAGTTCTGTTGGCATTTCAGTCCACGGTAGAGGTCACTGAAGATTCCCAAGCAGTGAGGAAATAATGCAGAGAGATCCCCTGTGTCCTTCACCCAGTTTCCCCCAGTGAACACACCAGTTTGGAGGAGAGGGAAGTAGGCAGATATACAATGTATTATCTCTCTCCTTTTTTTCCTTTTTTTTTTTTTTTTTTTTTTTTTTTTGGTCTTGCTGTGCCTGGTGCTGAGGATCAAACCCAGGCCTTCACTCCGCCCAGAGCTGTAGCCCCAAAACTTGTTTGTTTCCTTTGGTGTTTGAGGGATGGGTACTTGGAATGGAGCTTTACCACCGAGCTACATCCTCAGTCTTTTTTATTTTTGAGACTGGCCTTGAACTTGCGATCCTCCTACCTCAGCCTCCTGAGTCTCTGGGATTACAGGTGTGCACCACCATGCCTGGCCAGAAAAAGTCCTTCACCACTGGACATCTGGATTTAAAACACCTGTGTTTATCATCCTCATGCGTAAAGCTCTTTTTGTGTATCGGATTATTTTCTCCTGATGGTTCCCAGAAATTGAATTACCGGGTCAAAGTTCTGAACATTTTTAAAGCTCTTGCCAAGTGCTACCAATTGCTTTCAGAAAGTTATACCAGTTCCCACTCATCAGCAGCGCTGAGAGCCCGCTTACTGTGCCCTTCTCCAAATCAAGTATTTTTTATTAAGTACCGTACTGATTCAGATAAGCTGAGTATCCTTATAGCATTAGTAGCTCTTACCGACATGAGTTGTTTTGAAAAATGTGTTTGAGATCATTTTTGCATTGATATATTAAATATTCATATTTATGTAATGTGGTTAGTAGAGTTAATATATAATGTAATATAATTTCATATCACTAATTAACCTACTTAATTGACATTAATATTATATTAATATTGAATAGCATGTAATAAATAAAAATATCTGCCCACCCCTTAATCTGACAGAGTAGTAAACTTTATAAACATCAAATAATTTGCCATTTCACCACTTTAGTATTTAAGTGTTATCTTATCCAACAAAAAGGGAAATGATTAAAAATCTGGACATCTGCCCCAAGAATGCTGGGCATTTATCCCCTGTGTCTTGATTTGCTTGAACAACATGAAATACAACTTGTATCTAAATCCCAGGACTCAGCAACACTGGAGCGTTTAATGGGACAATGACGCTCAGGAGAACCCAGAGCTGCCAGCACAATTGGTTTTTGGTGATGACTCTGCTTGAAATTGGCCAGCAGGGAACCATTTCCAATTGATTACCTTTCATTGCTAATAGCCTCCAACTCCTGGATTTAAATGTAAATCTTGAGAGTGGAGCGAAGCTGCCATCCGAGAAGGGTGACCAGGGGTGGGGCCACAATAGAGTCGTGGACAGCTTGGCAGAACTTCCGGTAACTGAGGGCAGCCTGAATGTTGGAAGTGTGCAGCGATGCACGGAACCCCTGACGTCAGAAAACTGAAGGGGCACCTTGGGGATGGGTGGGGAGGTGGCGGAATCCACCCAGCAATCCCTTATAGCTGGCTGTGCACAAAGCAAGGAAGGAGGAGCGGGAATCCGGCGACGAGTCACAGCTGGTAGTTGTGCTCTGGTTTCTGGAGTCTCGGTGAATTATTAGGGAAAAGATTCAGGAATACTACAAAGTAGCTTAGTTTAAGAACAGCTGAAAATGTATGATATGAATAATCCAATCACATGCATAAGAGGACAGAGGATTACAGAGGGCCAGTCCTTTTCACTTTCCAGATCCAGACTCTTGGCACCCAACATGATTGTTGTTGCATTCATAGGATGGGATTCTGCATGGTCTATCCGAAAAACGAGCAATTCACAAACAAAACCATTGGTATTATGATCTTACCCAAAAATGCATGTACTGATACTGTAGCTGACATCAGGCTCTAATAATGTTAAAAAGAAACAAGGTTCCTTCGACTCAGAAATGTTTATTGAGTGCCTAGTGTGTACCTGGCATTGTGTGGAACACCCCAGAGACACAGGGAAGATAACAAAAGATGACCATTTCTTTTAAGAAATCCTAATTCTTATTTTAAAAAAATACAGGATAATTTTAAATGATTCAAAACTTACTGTATTTTAAAAAGAGAAATATGGGGGACAGTTGAACAGATATGGATCAGGAAATGGTTTTGACTTTGGAAAAAGTAGTTAGATTACATGTTTTAGTTCCCTGTGATTATAAGAATGGATCCTTACTGACTAAATAACCTAATAAGCAAAACTATAATGGGTGTGGAAGAAAATATAGAAGCATATGTGTATGACTTTATTTTGTCAGTCAGCCAGGGGTGCTGGGGGGAGCCAGGGCCTCGCACATGCGGAACCCCTGGGTGGCATCCCCAGCCCATGACTTTCTTCTTAAAAATCACAAAACCCATCAGTAAAGACAACACCTCCACATTAAAACAGCAGCGATAGGAGTGAAAGGACAGCATTAGGAAAGTAAAAGCAGGAAAAAGGGGCACGTCTGCCACCTATCCTAGGCCAGGGATGAACATCCAGGACACAGAAGGCCTTCAAGTCAGTAGGACCCTCGCTGGGTGTGGTGGCACAGATCTCAGCAACTCGAGAGGCTGAGGCAGGAAGATGAGAAGTTCAAGGCCAGCCTCAACTAAGCGAGTCCCTCGACAATTTAGCATGACCCTGTCTCAAAATAATAAAAAGGGCAGGGGCCGTAGCTCAGTGGTAGAGCACCCCTGGGTTCAGTCCCCAGTGCCTAAGAAGGCAGCACCCTGTGAGGGAAATGTGGACAAGGGCCATGGACAGACAGTGCCTGAAGAAGACACAGCACCACGGGAGGCTGGACCTGACCTGACTCCGGGTAATGAACCTGAAAATGAGGGTGAGGCTGCTTCCAGCCATGAGATTGGCAACCCTTTTGCAGTTGGTGACAGCAGGGTTGGCAGAGTGTCTAAAACAGGAGCCTGGGATTCGAGGGTCGTTCCTGTAACACACAAGTGATTTCTTTCCTATGTCCAGCCGGCACATGTGGACAGCATTGATGACTTGCCCTGAGCTGTCCTGCCCTCGGCTATTTGAGGAGGGAGCAGAAGGCAGAACAGAGTCCCTGCAACAGTGGCTGGAGTGGGGGACTCGCCTTTCAGGCCACATAGTCACCTCTTAGCTGAGATGCCTGGGGGCAGGTTACCCCCAACGCCTGCACCACTGCCCCGCACTGCAAGATCTTAAGCAGGTGCCTCAGTGACTCAAGAGCTCATCCTCTTCCTCTAAATGGGAAGAGCAAGTAAGAGAAGGCATCTTTGCCAGCAGGTTCCAATCCTTGCACATAGTAGGTGCTCAATTAATGATGACTATTAGGATCATTGTGTTCAATCCTCCCTGCATTATAGGTCGTGGCAATAGGCTCTGGGACAAGCACACAATATATACCGGCCAATTCTAGTATTTAGCCTCAAAGGTTCAAAAAAGATTCTAATTTCAGATAATAAACTAAGACACAAACTAATAAAGTTGGTGGCCTCTCCACCCCATGCATTTAAGAATTTTAGGAATGAGGAATCTAATACTCCCATGCCTTAGGCATGTGTTCACGTGATCTTTTCCCTATAAAAAGAAATTTAGGGATGAGATGATGCCCAGCAGTGTCCCCCCATCTGACCTGAAGTGAGCGTGACTGCAGCACCTCGGTGAGCAAATGGACAGCAGATACACACAGCTTATGGCTCGTTGGGAGCATTAAGGACGTTTTTGCACATCTATTTCTTATCCTGCTTGATGACACTGCAGCCAAGCACACTACAACTTTTTTTCCCTCACCCCAAACGCCTATTGACCAGCAATTTCTTTTTTTCTTTTTTTTTTTTTTTGGTATTATTTTTTTTTGTTTTGTTTTGTTTTGTTTGTTTTTGGTACCAGGGATTGAACCCAGGGGTGCTTAACCACTGAGCCACATCCCCAGCCCTTTTTTCCTATTTTATCTAGAGAGGGTCACACAGAGTTGCCTAGGGCCTTGCTAAGTTGCTGAGGCTGGCTTTGAACTCTCGATCCTCCTGCCTCAGCCTCCCTAGCCACTAGGATTACAGGCCTGCACCACCACACCTGATTTGACCAGCAATTTCAATTAATCATGTTTCCAAATCATATTTCCAAACCAGGTCTTTTTTTTTTCCTTTGAGCATTTAATTTTCTACTTTGAAATAATTCTAGATTTAGAAAAAAGTTGTGACAAGAATACAAAGTTCCCACTGGGTGCAATGGCACACACCTGTAATCCCAGCGACTCAGGAGGCTGAGGCAGGAGGATCGAGAGTTCAAAGCCAGCCTCGGCAAAAGTGAGGTGCTAAGAAACTCAGACCCTGTCTCTAGGCAAGCGTTCTATCACTGAGCCACAACCTTAGCCCAGGACCCTGTCTCTAAATAAAACACAAAAAAGAGCTGGGGATGCAGCTCAGCAGTTGAGTGCCCCTAAATTCAACCCCTGGTGCCCCCCAAAAAGAATGCAAAGTTCCCAGGAGAACCTTTCCCCCAGTTTCCCCTGCTGTTTGCATGGAACACAACCGTCGTCTAGCTGTCAAAATGAAGAGTCGCCCGCAGCCTCCTGTCAGCCCATCTGCAGCCTCATTCGGACTTTGACACTTTTCCCATTAATGCTCCTTTTCTACCCCAAGATCTAATTCAGAATCCCAGACATTTGGTCTCCCTTCATCTTCCATGAACTTGACATGCTTCGAGAGTCCTGACCAATTATTTTAGAGTGATCTTCACTTTGGGGTTCCCTGGGGTTTTCTCAGGAGGAGAGCGAGATGGTGCCCATTCTTCAGGAGTGTGCACGGGACTCTCAGTGTCATCTCCTAAGTTGCCCAGAATCGATACAGCTCATTCATTACTGGTGACGTTACCTCTGGTCACCGGGCAGTGTCTCCAGGGCCCTTCTCTAGACGGTTGTCCTTGAGATGTGCCCTTGAAACGCATCCTGGATGGTGTCCATCCCATTTCCCACGTTCCTTTGCATAGGAACGGTCCCTCAGTGACCCTTGCCTGCAGCAGGAGTCCTGTGTGTTCGCCAACCACTCCTTTGGCATTTTTTAACTGAAGTTCTTCCAGAAGGAAGCACTGTCCTCTCCCCACTTACGGATTCAGTCACTTAGGACTTGTGCCGCACGTCATTCCCATTACTTATTTGGTCGCTCAGATTATCCCAGCCCTGGCCATGGGAGGTCCTCTAGGTTGGCCCTTGGATGTCTTGTCCACACGTCCTCCTCATTTTTAAACCCCTTCCTTACTTCCTGGCATCACAGATGTTCCAAGTTCATCTTCTATATTTCCTACCTTAGCCCTGAAATCAGCAATTTCCTGAAGGAACCCTGTTCTTCTTATTAGAGAATAGTGTTTAAAAGTCGGGATCTGGGCACAGCCGTGCCCATCACTGCAGGTGTCTGTGGGCTCAATCTAGCATCTTCTCTCTCCATCCCCACAGCACCCCCTGCAGACCATCCTCAGGTTCTACTTAGAGAATGGCTTCATTTTTGCCCCCACCCTTCCAATCTTGCCTTATTCCAATTCATCCTCCAAGCAGCAGAAAATTTATCTGTAAAGCATGGTCTTGCCAGGCGCAGTGGCGCAAGCCTATAATCCCAGCAGCTCAGGAGGCTGAGGTAGGAGCATCGTGAGTTCAAGACCAACCTCAGCAAAAGTGAGGTGCTAAGCAGCTCGGTGAGACCCTGTCTCTAAATAACATACAAAATAGGGCTAGGGATGTGTCTCAGTGGTTGAGTGCCCAAGTTCAATCCCTGGTACCAAAAAAAAAGAAAGACCAAACATGCTCTTAACGATACCATTCCCTGGCATAAAACTTTTGATGCCTGCCACGTTCCAGCTTGGGGTTGGCAAGGCTTTGTTTTCCAAAGGCCAGAGAGTAAAACAGGCTCCACAGGCCATTTAGCTCCTCTCTAGCACAAAAGTGGCAACAGACAACACGCAAATAGCTGCTTGCTGGGGGTGTGACTCAGTGGTAGAGGGCTTGGCTGGCATGATGGAGGCCTGGGTTACATATCACATCGGGCGGGGGGATTTCTTACAGAAACACGTGGCAGAGTCTGGTGCGGTGTCACACATCTGTCATCCCAGTGACTCAGGAGCCTGAGGCAGGAAGATCACAAGTTCAAGGCCAGCCTTAACAAACTTAGTGAGGTCCTAAGCCACTTAGACCTTGTCTCGAAATAAAAAATAAAAAGGGCTGGGGCCGTGGTGCAGGGTTTGCACCCCACTGAGTTCAATCCCTGGGATTAAAAACAGGTGAAGGCCAGACTTCTTGAGTAATAGATCATCAGCCCCGATTTAGTGGGTAGTTGTCATGAACATCCCAGAAGTCACTGGGGAGCTTAGAAAGTGCTCACTGGGCAGCAGCCACCATTAACCTTTGCGCACTGCTCCAGGAAGCTCCCCCAACCCACATCTGCCAGCAGCTGCCTCCAGCCAGCCTTTCTTCTGTGTGCGGCTTTCTGAAAATGCCTCCCTCTGGCGGTCCAGCCTGGATCCAGCATGGAAAGGCGTAAGGAAAACGTCCAGATGGCACCGGACAGTTCAGCCCACTGGCTTCTGATTTCCCACAGGCTGAAACCACCCTTCCCTGCCTGCCTGCTGCCCTTGCTCATTCTCCTGCATTTTCCTCAGTTCTCCAAACCCGCCCGTCTGTTCTACCTTGGGACCTTTGCACATGCTGCTACCTTGGCTTAGAATGCTTCCTTTCTTCTTCCCCAAACTAGCTTTTCCTCTCTTAAAAACTAGAATAGAGATGATTCTCTTAGAGCTTCCTTGACCCTTTGGTTCAAAGTAGACTCCTATTTTATTAGAATCCATTTCCTTTTTTTTTTTTTTTTTTTTTTTGGAGACATTCTCACTAAGTTGCCCAGGCTGACCTTGAACTTGCAATCTTTCTGCCTCGGCCTCCTAAGTGGCTGGGACTGTAGGCACATGCCACCCTGCTCAGCTCATCTTCACCCCTTAAAGTTAGGGGTTGTCTTGTTCTTATTCCCTGCCACTTCTCCAGGGTTTAAAACAGTACCTGGAAAACGGAGGGTGTCCAAACACTTATTTAATGAATGTGACCCTCGGGCTATATGTCCCTTTCCTGTCTACTATGAGATTAATTGCCGGATTGATTGACCATCTCTACTTCCTATATCCATATGACTGTTTTAGGATGGGCTAGAACTCTGACCCTCGTATAGTGCTGAGAACATAGTAGGTTTATAGCACAGGTTTTTGAATAAGTAAAGAGCACACCTCACACCTTACAAAAGCCTCCTTGTGGGACTTGGATGTGGCTCCATGGTGGAGCATTTTCCTGGTGTGTGAGGTCCTGGATTTGAACCCCAGCACCACAAAACAACAAAGAGCCTCCTGGTGGCTATTGGATCCTAGATAACCAGGGGACTGGGTGCAATGTCAGAGCAAAGCTTTCTTTGGACTAAGTATTTTCTGACGTCCACCCAAGGCCTAGACTCATTTCCAGGTGCAGCCCCTCCATGGAGCCCTGGTCAGCAGTCCCTGTCAGTTCTTTGCTCACCTTAAGATGTCACTAAGTGCCTTGGGCTGTGGCTCCCGCTGGATGCTGGAAAGGGAGCCAGGAGGCCAGGGGGGAGGGAGGAAATGAGCTGGTGTCGTGGACAGCTCTCCACTCCCTGCAGCGCCCGGCAGACAGGGTGGCAAGGTGCTGATGTCCCCCCAGCCGCACCAGCCAGCCATCAGCACCCCCGATGCTGCAGAGCCCTGGGGCTCCTCCTGCTGTGGCCAGAACCCTAGTCAATCTGGCCGGCCCCGTAGATCCCATCCATCCCCCTGTGGTAGGCCCAGCACTGTCCCGGGGCCCCAGGAGGGACTCTGGAAGCATCCCAGAATATTTCTGCTCTCAAGGAGTAGGTGGGGGTCGGGAAGGAGACACACAGGGAAGAAAATTAAAAGCAGTCCGGGCCGCATGTTATCCGGGTTGGATCCTGTAGGAGGAAAAGGGACCTTCGTGGGAAAACTGGTGAGAATCCCACAAAGCCCCGGCTGGGCTGGTGTGTTGGACCTGTGTTCATCTCTTGGTTTTAACAAAGGCACTGTGGTCGCGGAAGATGCCATCACCAGGAGAGGCCGGGCAGAGCGCCTAGGAGAACTCCCTGTCCCGTCTCCGCTGTATTGATACAAGTCCAAAAGCAGAAGCTTTAAAATTTGCAAGGTGGTGTTGGCTCCACGGGTGCAAATATACCCCATAGGCTCCCGGGGTGAGGGGGTGCAGTGTACACCCCTAAAATCAAACAGGCCTGGGAAGGTTCCCCTGTCTGTCCCTACCACTTGCCAACTTCGGGCAGGAGACTTAACCTCTCAGGGCCTTTGCCCACCTCGTAGGATCACTGTGAGGTTCCAGGAAACGCACGTCAGTGCCCGATGCACAGGGTCAACTCTCCAGTCCAGCTAGTTCTTCCCGCCTGTTTCTTTCAGAAAAATGAACAATCAGCTGGGTTCAAATATTTGGAAAATAAACAGGGAGAGGTGAGCTTTGGAATAAGTCATTGGCGTTGGCAGTCAGAGCCGCAGGGGCTGGCGGGGAGTCCAGCCTGAGAGGCAGCCCGCAGGGCACCCTGCCAGCCTTCAGGTCTCCCAAAGCCGTTCCTTCAGCTACTGGGAAGAGCCATTTTTAAAACTGGTCTTAAAACTTGCAATTTTTTTTTTTTTTTGGTGCTGGGGATTGAGGCACTGCATATGAATAAATGAATAAGATGAAGGTCCATCAACAACTAAAAAATATATATAAAATATTTTTTTTTTTTTTTTTTAAAAAAGAGCTGGGGATGTGGCTCAGTGGTTCAGCACCCCTGGGTTCAATCCCCAATAGCAAAATAATAATAGAACAGGTATTGACAATACCTTAGAATCCTTTCAAACCATTTAAGTATACGAAAATATCTTAGATAACAGCTCTAAAAAACATAAGAAATTACATACTTTAAAGAAATTATCTTAGAGGAACACAAGAAGCACTTTGAAGATCTCTGTTCTGGAAGATCACCGGTGCATCTCCTGGTCCCAGGAGCTGCTGTGCTCTATGGACAGGTCACCTGGGCCCACAGCCCAGAGAAAGGAACAGAGCCTGGAGCCTGAGGCTCAGTTCTGATCAAGGCTCTTCCCACTGTCCCTGTGACCAACCTGGATTATTCCCAGAATGCAAGGTGGTTTAATGCTTGGAAGTCAGTCAGTTTAATGCTCCCGTTCAGACCCAGGGTCACAGGCATTTGACGGCTCTGGGCCATTGTATACACACAGGAACCAGAATCGTGAACGCCTCCTTCCTTTACTCCCCAGCAACCTGTTTAAAGCAACCTCTTTTTTTGTTTTTGTTTTTTTTTTTAATATTTCTTTAGATATTGATAGACCTTTATTTTATTGATTTATTTTTATGTGATGCTGAGGTTCAAACCCAGCGCCTCCCTGCGCTTGGCGAGCGCCCTACCACTGAGCCACAACCCCAGCCCTAAAGCAGCCTCCTTTCTCTCTTAGAATTTGCACTTTCTTCAGTGCATTGGTTGAGGACGGGAAGATCCGTACTGAACACCTGCCTTGTTAAAAAATGGCAGCCGCTCTCCCCTCCCTCAGCGCTGTGTTCTTCCAAGTGCCATGTGTCGCTCTGTGTGCCATGGAATCCCTGGAGGCTCCTGGGCCCCAGCACGAAAGGGGCTGGGGGTGGGGAGGGGAAGGAAGAGAAAAGAGGGAGAGAGAAGGTCAAGGGCAATGTGCCCCTCAGAGCCTGGTCCTTGGGGATGGCACTAGACACAGTGACTAGCACTGCTGGCCCCGGGAGCAGCCCCTGCCCTCGGACCTGTGTCTGCACAACAGGTCACCTACCTCTTCACACCTAGAGGGTGTCCTTGTGTGACCGCCAACATGGAACAGCACTGCCGCACAGGGAGGGAGGGTGTGAGCAGGGAAGCCACAGCTGGGGTCATGGTCAGCCTCCTCCTATAGGATGGCCGGTCTCCCAACAACGGCTGGGCGTCTCCTGTCTGGCCTCTCTTGGTCTCAATCCCTTATTCCAGTGGTGCTCACACAGCTGCATATGGCAGTCGAAATACTTTGCAATATAAACGATTCACACTATGTTTAAATGTGCTTGTAGCTTACAGTTAGGTGTGGAGGTGCTCGCCTGTAACCCCAGCAACTCGAGAGGCTCAGACTGGAGGATTTCAAGTTCAAGGCCAACCTCAGTGACTTAGCAAGACCCTGTCCCAAAACCAAAACTAAAGGACTGGGGACATAGCTCAGTGGTAAAGCACCCTGGGTTCAATCCCCTTGTACCACAAAACAAAAACAAATATATATACGTGTGTGTGTGTGCACGTGTATAATTTGTATTTAAAACTTTTTTAAATTAATTATATTTTGGCTTTAATTTCAATGTAAAGTCTTGATATTGATTTATTAACATTTACTTTTCAATCTTAAATAATTTTGAATACTTCAAAGAAAAATAGAACACTTATGGGGTATTTTTTAACATTTAATTTTTTTTTTTTTTTTTTTTTTTTTTTTTTT
>JAJEJO010053252.1:16695-53165 GCA_020662805.1 Glaucomys volans | reverse complement strand
ATCATTTATACTTAATGCAGTTTTGATATGGTTGCATTTAGATCTATTTATCTTGCTATTTTCTTTCCAACTGTCCCATATGTACTTTGTTCCTGTTTTCCTCTCTGCCTTATTTTGTATTGATTATTTTTATGATTCTTTTTTATCTCCATTGCTGACTTATTAGCTGTATCTCTTTTATTTTTACTGGTTGTCCTGCAAGTTTACAATATACCTAATAACATATCAAAATCTACCTTCAAATAACAATATACGACTCTGTGTATAATGTAAAAAACTTTTAACTGTGTATGTTACCTTCTACCATCTGCCATTTGCAATATATTTGTTGAACATTTTCCTTCATTTATACATTTTATCAATTCCACAATATGGTAAAAATTTGCAGCTATAGTTGACACTTAGATTTCAAAAATGAGTAAAAATGTCTTTAATTTACCCACATATTTACTATTCCCTATATTGTTCATTTATTTGTACAGATCCAAATTTCTGTCACAACTTTTATTTTTTACGGAGAATTTCCATTTACATTTCTTATTGGCAGGTCTGGTGATAAATTATCTCAACTTTAATCTGAAGAAGTATTTATTCTGTTTTCATTTTTGGAGGCTATTTTTGCAGGATATAGAATTCTAGGTTGAAAGTTTTTCCTTTTAAAGCTGTTATTGTCTCTGGTGTGCATAATTCATGACAGGAAGTCTGCCACCTGGCCTTTGTTCCTTTATTGATAATGCCCTTTTTACACTGACTGCTTTATCACTGGTTTTCAGCAATTTGGTTATAATGTGCCTTGGCATGGTTTGCTTTATGTTCACCCTACTGAGAGTTCAGTGAGTTTCTTGAATCAGTGAGTTTATAGGTTTTGCTAATTCTGATCATTTTTACCATTTCTTCACATATTTTTTCTGTGTCCCCTTCTTTTGAGAATTCCAATTACATACCTGTTAGATCACTTCTTGTTGTCCTACAGGTCACTGATGCTATATTTGTTTTTTTCATCTTCAGTCTTTCTTCTCTTTTTGCTTCTTTATTTTTGGATATTTTCTATCTGCATTTCATCACACTCACTGATCTTTTATTCTGATGTATCGGATCTGTCATTAACCTTGTTTGTTAGATTTTTCATTTCAGTTAACTGTATTTTTTTCATTTCTAGAAGTTTCATTTGGGGCATTTTTCTATCTTTCATTTCTATCCTTATCATGTTCATGTTTTCCTCTTCATTCTTGAGCATATATATTATGTTTGCTGTGGTAGTTTTTTAACAGTCTCATGCTAATTCTATCATCTTGGTCATTACTGGATCATTTTCTATGAATTGATTTTTCTTTTTTGCATACCTTTTCTTTTTTCATTAACTGTTAGTGAATTTTACTTTGTTGGGTGATGAACTTTCTCTTCTTCTTGTATTCTTTTAAAGAGTGTTAGACTTTGTTCTTTCACACAGTTCACTGAGATCAGTTTGATCTTTCCAAGTCTTGAGAGTCTGGAGTCACCTTTCGTTTAGGGCTAATCCTGCCCTGTGACTAAGGTGATAGCGTTCTGAGCTCTACCTGATGCTCTGAAGACTTATTATCAGTTTTGTCCACTCTGGCTCCTAGGAACTTGAACTTCTCAGCCCTGCTTAAGCTCTGGAAATTGTGTGGCCCTTTGCTTTGCAGCGGTTCTTTCTCCAGCCTCGTGGAGTTTCATTCCTGTGTGTGTGAATTAGCCAAAGATGTTAAGGAGATTGCTTCCAGATATTGAGAGCTCTTTCTGATATGTATATATTTTTTTAAGATAGAAAGGATTTTAATAAGCTTGATCTGACAGCTGCATGTAGAATTTTGAAATAACCATACATGATCTTCAATACACATCCCTGAACATTCTAACTGCCTCAGACTTCTTGACTGAGAACCTAAGAATTCTAGGAACCTTTTGGGCTCCCCTTCCCTGTGCTGAGCCTGGAAACTAGATTGAGGCAATAGGATGAGGAAGTTGTTCGATTCCCCTCTCAGGGATCACAGTTCTAAAACATTTGTTGTCTAATGTTTGAAAATATTTAATATATTTTATATGATTTTTTTTTAGTTGTTTAAAGACAAGAAGACAAATCTAATCCCTGACAGTCTATCATGGCAGTATGTACCTTCTTTCCTTATTTTAAATCCTTGAAGATGAAGAAAGTGAGGTACAGAGATTAAACAATTTCCCAAATATAATGTTATTCTTAAATGGCAGAGTACCCATTCAAACCTTGGCCAGCAACCCTCACTAAACTATCAACTCCTTGAGGTCACAGACCTTGCCTGTCTTGTTCACTGCTATTTCCTGAGTACCTAGCCTAGCACCTGGTACTTGGAGTTGGTACTCAGTAAATGTTGAATGAATGACCAATTCGGGACTGAGTTCTTCCCAGGAAGAAGAGAGGAGGTACTCAGTCTTTTTTATCCTACACCAGGTTTTGTTCAGGTTTAGAGAATCTCACCTTCAGTCCATGCTGATTAGCAAGTCGCAGGGTCTCCAAGCCCAGCAAGTATTCCTTTACCTTGTCCTCCACCCACCTTGAGACACCCCTGTGTGTGAGTAGCAGCTGGTGCTTTCTAATACCAAATCTGCTGTCTGGCTCCCACATTGAAACATATCATTTTAATCATGTACTTTCAAGCCAGGAAACCAATTTGCATTACAAAAGTTGAATTCCTTTCCCTGGTGACAGCCATGTAGAAGGCTTGGCTTCTTTTTCCCTTTTGTCCAGGTGGAGGTTTTGGACAAGGAGGAGCCTATCTTGGTCTGAGTCAGGGCTACATGGGAAAAGGGTCATCTGGCATAACACACCCCTCCAGCCGCCCTGCTCCCTGCCCTACATTCTTTCGGATGGTGGAGGAAAGTGGGCCAGAATTCTCTCCCAGTGGCCTCTTATCCAGAACCACAGGTCTGTTTCAGATGATGCCAGAGCAATTGAGAATTATATGCCCATTTCCACATCTGCATAATTTTGCATATTTATTTAATGGTCAAATAAACTCATTTGTAGTCTCTCATTGCTTCTCTTTTCCTTCTGCTTTTAACATATCATTTAGGTCTGGCTTAGCCTGGAGTAATGACAGTTCTTCTGGTCTCTGTTTCTGCAGGGAAGCTGGGATGTCTCAGGAGGCCTCCACAGCTATCCTGGTCCAACCTTCCACATTCACTCCCTTGCTGCACAGCCCACAGCCTGTGGCTTGGGTGATGTCCTGGGCAGCTAGGGCCTGTGCTGGGCTAGTATTGGAGGAAGTGAGGGGGAGTAGAGGGTGCTTGTCATGAGATTTCAAGTAGACAGGTTGTCGGGCCGCCCTGTATTTGAGTGTGTCCCTGGGGAATAAGCTGCTGTCACTGTGGGTAATTGGATTCCTGCTCCCCAGCAGGACAGGCTCCGGTAACCTTTAGGATTAATTACTCCAGTCGACCTCAGTCTCCTGCTCTGGCTGGCTGTCTTCCCTGCTCTTGATCAGAAAACCCCAGGGGCTCAGTGTCAGGCACTGGGTATTGGGACAGGAGTGAGCCAGAAAATTCTGGATCTGAGCCTTGAGAAATTGCCTGCATGTTCCTGGGAGGCACCTGAGGGTGATGCTGTGCTTCCCCTTCAAGGCCCATTCCATGGCATAGACCTTGACAGGGTGGAGTTAAAGGGACTCTAGTTGATGGCGGTGTGAAGTCAACCACCATTCTAAAGAGGATTGCCAAGCTGTCAACCTCCTCTCCCCCAGGTGCTCGAGGGTGGCGATGGGATATAAACAGAAGATATAAGCAGAGTTTGGAAGCTTCTTACAGCAAAATTCTCTGTGTGGCTCTTAGGCCACTGAAAATTTATTCCTGCGATGTTTGTTCCCCAGAACACAGAACTTAAGGTGGGGAGATGGGGAGCCACTGGGATGGCATCATCCTCCATTTGTGAGCAGTTGTCATAGAATGGCCTGCACCTTAAGCAGGCACTTGGGTGACCTCATCCAGTCCTCCCAACAACCGTCTGAGGGATGTGTTGTTATGATCCCTGTGTCCTAGAGGAGGAAACAGGCTGACAGATGTTAGTAGGAAGGAGATCACACAGCTGCTTGCTGGCAGAGACTTCAAAGCATAGCATACCTGAAACCATAGTCAGGCCTCACTGTCCTTGAGGTCTTGATTGTGGGCGCAGGAGAGGGGAATGACCAGAGTGCCTCTAGCTGCTGTAATCCTTGGCTTATCTTGACCCAGAAAAGAATTAGTCTCCTGTGTCTCTTTCATATGAATCAGGTGACAGATACAACCTTAAAGGGCCTTTTGCTGTGTATATCTCCCATCTTGTGTTAATCAATAATCTATCGATCAGCAAGTAGTTATTAACACTGACTAAATGTCCCTCTGTCTCTGTCCCCTGGTCATGTTGGGAGGGGGCCATCCACTGTGCCCCCTGATCAGGGTCTTCCTGTGCCAACCTCATTCCACAGGGCTCCCGCAGTTGGCAGTGAGCAGTGTGTCTCGATGGAACTTTCCTGGAAAGCCTGATTGGCCACTCATTTGTTTCTGTGGTCTCCTCCCCACCCCCGACATGACAATGGGCGTTGCCATGACAACATAATGGGAAGCAATCACACTTCTTGTAGGGCAGGAATGTTGACTGGCTTGAAAGAGTATGTGTGGGGCTGAGGAGAAGATGAGAGCAACACAGACCTTCTTGTGTCCAGGGAGAAAGGAAGGCAATTCAGAATTGAGGAGCTTGCCATCTGAATTTTAAATTCCCACCTGATGCCTGTGGAAATCCTATTCCTTATCAGCTCCCATTATTCTCCTACTGTCAAAAAAAAAAAAAAAAAAGGCAATAGACCAGGGGTTTAGACTCCTTTCAACCCAAAACTTAGCCTCAGAGATGAGAAACTCCTGTTGATCTAGGTTTCTTTCTTTCTTTCTTTTTTTCTTTCTTTCTTTCTTTCTTTCTTTCTTTCTTTCTTTCTTTCTTTCTTTCCTTCTTTCTCATCTTTCCTCCTTCTGCTCCTTTTTTCCTCCAACACACATCTCACTAGTAGCGGGACCTTCAAAAAGTTGAGGGAGGCAATTGGGTAGAATTTCTTTCTAAAAGAGCCCTGATTTCTTCACTTCTGAGATGGCAGGGGGAAAAGGTTGACATAAGTCAAGGGAAGATTCAAGGGAAGTGAATTCATGGTCAGAGTGGAAGGTCACTGGCTTGTAGGGGAAGAACTAAGGTGGATGAGGAGACCATGGGCAGAAGGCAGGAAGAAGCAGCACCAAGCAGGGGCGACTGTGAGGCCTCACCTGGAATTTTGGTTCTGCTACCACATTAACATGGTTAAGAATAATAGGTCCAGAGTCAGACTCCCAGGTTCTGTTCCTGGCACTGCCCACTTGCTAGCTTACAAGTGTAAACTTGGGCAGATTAGCTAATATTTATTTGCCTTAGTTTATACTGGAGGATTTGGTGAGCTAATTTGGAACATTCCACCAGTGCTGGCTGTTATTTTTACTCTGCCGTTGAGCAAATCCTTTTACCTCTCTGAGCCTTAATTTACTCACTAGTAAAATGGGAAGTATATTTACCTCACAAGGAATACTTGTGCAGATTAAATTAGCTAATGTGTGGACATGTGCCTAGCTTCTCACCAGATATAAAGTAAGTGTTAAATAAATGTCAGTCAAAAAGCTCTCAGTCACCTATTCTTCTGTTTCCTCCTACACAAACATATACCTTTAAAATGCTGCTGATAGGCAATTCTTCATTATCTGGTCCTGGATTATCGAGTATCTGCAGCATGCTGGACTGGGCCAGTGTTGTAGGAAGCCCCCCCTATACAGAAAGGGTGTCCTACTGCAAGTTGCTTTCAGGATGGCCCAAGGAAGAAGAACAAGGCACACATGACATTCTGTCTGCATTGTGAGGTGCAGAAACCCCTGGCACTAACCCTAACCCTGACTCTACAAACATCAGGAGAACAAATGGATAAGGAACTTCAAGACAGTAGAATACGAAGACAAGCAGTGTGTTCTAGAGACAAAACAGAGAGGCTGAATCCAGTGGTCGGGGAAGCTGGGGTTTCAGCAGGCTTTTAAAGAGTAGAGAGAACACCTGCAAGCTGCTCACCTTCATTGGGCCTCTGCTTCTTAGTCTTCAGAGGTCTGGGAGCCACGGCTCCCCTTCTTAGCCCACCCGCCTGCCCTAAGCCTCCTTGGTGCCACTTGCTCTTGCCATGCCCACAGCTTATGTGCACCTAGGAGGAACACAAAGGATGCATATTATTCAGTCATCTGTTGCATAACAAGGTACCTCCTAAAGTTTGCTACTTAAAACAATAAACATTTATTATCCCACAGATTCTGAGGGTAAGAATGCAGCTAGGGTTTATTTGAGTGCCTCTGGCTCAAGAACTCTCATGTGGCTTCAGTTAAAATGTCAGCCACATAAGGGCTTCACTCACATGAGTGTTGGCTGGTCTCAGTCCTTCACCACGTGACTGCCGCCTACGGGGCAGCCGGCAGGTGATGCCAGGGCAATTGATCCAGGACAGAGAGAAAGCCCCCTCTGCCTGAAGATGGATGCCACAGTCGTTTTATCACCTCAGAAGTGAGAACCCAGTACTTCTGCCATATTCTGCTAGTTAGGAGGAAGTCAACTGTCAACAAGTCCAGCCCACACACCAGGGCAATGCAAGAGACGTCAATACCAGGAGACCATAGCACACTGGGCTGAGTTCTTTTTCCTATCTAGTTCACACATGCACAGAAAAAAACATTGTCTCCTAGGTCCTCTGAAGACAACACTGGGAGCTCCCTGAGCACACCCCAATAGCCAATCTGCTCTCTCACTGAGATCCGGTCATCAATATTTATTGAACACTTGTGCCCTATGAAGTGTGGCAGGTACCACAATAGATAGCTACACACAAGGGAGGAGGAGCCCAGTGTCAGGGAGGGCTTGCAGAGAGGTAAGGAGGTCAGAGATGCCATCCCACTGAGTGAAGTCTGAACTGAAGGACAGGGAGATGTTAGCCAGTGGTGAGAATGGGTGCTTCAGTCAGTGGGGACAGTGAAAGCAGGAGTTTGGAGGGAAGAAATGCATCATATTTGGGGGACAACAAAAGCTTCCAGGCTGATGCAACATAGGAGAGGCAGGGAACTGGACAGCTGATTCTCTAGCTCCCTTTGTACCCATCTAGATCTTGGTCACACTGGATTTAGAAGGTGGATCTGAAATCAGAAAGGAATGAAACAACACAACCTGATCCTCTGTCCCCTATTCCCAAATGCTGGGATTGAGGGAATGTTTCTGAGCTCAAGGTAGAAAGGAGAAGCAAGGTGAAAGAAGCAGTGAGAGAGAGGGGAGGGGGGGAGGGGAAAGAGGAGGGAGAGAGAGAGAGAAAGAAAGGAAGGAAGGAGGGAGGGAAGGAGGGAAGAAAGAAAAAGAAGAGAGAGAGAGAGAGAAAGAAAGAAAGAAAGAAAGAAAGAAAGAAAGAAAGAAAGAAAGAAAGAGAAAGAAAAAAAGAAAGAAAGAAAGAAAAAAAAGAAAGAAAGAAAGAAAGAAAGAAAGAAAGAAAGAAAGAAAGAAAGAAAGAAAGAAAGAAAGGAAGAAAAGGAAGGAAGGAAGGAAAAAGAAAAGCAGCGTCCTGAGAGGGAACCAGGTCAAGGCCAGGGCAACTTTTAAAAACCAATTTATGGGCTCTTAGAGGTATAGCTCGGTGGTAAAACACTTGCCTAGCCTGAGGCCCTGAATTTGATCCCAGTACTGAAAACAAACAACAAAACAAAACCTGGTTTGTTTTTCACTGGTTTGGTTTGATAAGACAGGAGTTCTGGCACTTTGTTTGTTTGTTTGTTTGTTTTTTAAATCACTGTGATATGCTAGGTGTCGCATGCTATAAGTAAATGTCCAAGTGCCAAATAATTGATGCTGACACTGAACGGCAAGGGACCTGTGAGGATGAGAGCTCATTCTCCTGGTGTGGTCTGGACAATGTGCCTCATATTTAATGGAGCTCACAACATGGGCCAGTGTGACCACCCAAGATGTGCTGTTTCCCTGAAGGAAAAGAGGCACAAATGTTCAGGTTTGTTCATAGTCACAGATTCTGATCCCAGAAGCCAGGAATCAGAGCAACTAGTCAGGGGAGTCCCTGTACCCCCACAGGCACTTTAGAGCAGGGGGTTCCATGTCCCTTTCATAGCATGACACTCACTCTTCAAGCTTATGAGACTAGGAAAGGAAAATTAGCACCTCCCTCCAAACCTCTGCATACAAGTAATTCCCATGGCTGCTCCTGGGTGCACAGCCTCAAGAACATGGAGATTAGGAGTGGAGAGAGAGCTTTGAAATAAAAGGTAAAACAATGGATTCTCCTCCTGCTTCTCCACCCAGGTACTGAAGGGACTACTGACAACTCACTCCAGCTGTGGGAGCTGGTGGAGTCCTCAACTGTAAGACAAAGGGGCCTAAAAGGTGGGTTCCTACCCCAGCTGCACCTTAGACTCACCCAAGGAACTTTATTATAAAGTCAGCAAGCACAAAGGAGTCTGCTTTAAAGGGCTGGGGTAAGACCTGGACACTACTGAACTGACCAGGTGATTCTGAGGCCCTGCTGAGGCTGAGAACCACTGGACCACCTGCTGACCAGGGCTACTGTAGCTTTGACCACTTCATGCACAACCCCCAGAGGGCTGCACGCCCAAGGACTAATAAAACATCCACCTCCACATCCTGAGGCAGATCTCCAGGCCAGAGCAGGGATCAAGAAAATGCATTCAGGAGTGTTCCCAGGTGGTCCTGATACCACAGGTACATGGTCAAGGGTTTGGGAAATACCAGAAGTCCTTACCCAGAATCGGGCACACTCCTAGAAAACTGGAGTGTGACCCTTCTGTCACTAGAGGTCCCTGCGAAAGGCACCTTACCCCTCTGCTCTGTTTCAATTAGAATCATAGCAATTCCTTGCAGGGTGGCAGTGATCCACTGAGGTGTTGTTATAAATGGTATCGTCTTTATTCTTTCCCCACTACACTGAGTCTCCCATCAGTGTGTCCTGCTCTGTGCCTTTTGGGTACAGTACCCAGCACACAGCACTGTTCGGTCACAGATGCTTAATCAAAGGGTGTGCATGGAGATAATGAAGACCTGGGCCTGCTCTGGAGTGCGCCTCAGAAATCCACTCAAAGAACAAGACCACGCAGTTTCTAAATCAGTCATTTGGGCTGGTTTAGCATGAAAGGCTCTGATGAGCCGGGACTGATTCATCCATTCTTGGTGTTCTGGGGAGGCACACAGAAGAGCTCCCTGCGCCCGCACGGACTTCCGGCGTGAATAATGCCGCCCGCCTCTCCGCCAGCGCCGACGGGGCTGCCCTGGGCGGGTCGGCCGTCCGAGTGGCCGGGGCGAAGGGGCAGGACCCCTGCTTGGCCGGCTGGGAGCCTGTGAGGGCGTGTCCCGAGTCGGCCTCTCGCAGCCTAGCCCCGGTCGCCTCCCGCTCGCTCCGCTGTGCGAGGTCGCCATGGTGACTTCCTGTCCTTGGCGTGTCAAGGCTCTATCAGAGCCAATCGGCGGCAGGTGCAGATAAGGGTCTCCAAGCAGGGGAGGCTGTCACGCAGCCGCCACCGCAGCCAAGCGCAGCATCGATCCTGGCCTGTGCGGGGCCCGCAGAGCGCTCGGGAGGTGCGGGGAGGAACGAGCCCTTTCTATATTTAGCTCCTGCACCGGTACCTCGGGGTGGACGGCTTCGCTTCGAAAGAGGCTGACTTCCAGCCCAGCATGGGAGGGTTTAACGTTCCTCAATTAGGCACACCCTCCATGGGGCTGTGTTTTGCCCATTGAGAGAGTTAAAAGAAAACAGATAAAAAGGAAAGCAAGAGGGAAAAGGACAACAAAACTGATGGATAGCAACTAGAGGAACTGCCCCTAAACAGCTCCTCCACCCACCCGCCCATTCCCAAATCCGCAGCTCCTGGAGAGCAGGAGGAGACCACCAGACAAGCATTGGAAAGGGCACAGGAGCATCAACAAGGGGGACCCAGTGAAGCGCACCCTAGGGCAACTGAGCATTTGTCCCAGGGTCCTAGAGTAATGGCACTCTGGAGGGACTGCACATTGAGGAGGGCACAGCAGGACTTGGTGGCTGAAAATGGAAGTTAATGGCCAGGCAGCCTAGGGATTTGCTCTGAGCGCCCCAGCCCCAAACCCTCCAAAGACACAGGAAAGGGATTCAGCACAGCAAAGCCAATAAATTGTTTATTTGCCTGAATTTACCAGGTAATTATATGTCCCTCTGCTTGCTTCTGCTACCCAAGCTGTGTCCTGGGCTGAGCTCCCTCAGTCTGGGGCACTGGAGAATTTGAGGTTCTGGCCTCCTGAGGTTCCTTAAACTCCCTGGAACATGGCACTAAAAGGAAGTCAAAGGTCAGAGTCAGAGGCTCATGCAGATGAGTGCAATGTGAAATGGTGGGGGTGTGGTCTGGCGGCCAGTGCTAGGGTGGGCTGCAGGAGGAGCCTTGATGGGTCTGGGTCTGCTTGCCCCTCCCTGCCAGTCTGTGTGGGGCATGCCCAACTGACTTGGCATTCTGCAGGGATGTCAGCAGTGCCAGGTGAGGTATTCCATCCAGGATAATTCTCATCATTCAGATTTTTGACTGAATATGGCTGCAGATGACCCTGCTGCTTAGCAAGCAAGTTAAAAGACCAGACATAATTGGCTCCTCCCTTGAAACCTCCACTATGTAACATCTCTGAGTCTGAGAAGAGAAGTGACCTTCAGAGGCCTGAACCACGGTCAGCCAGGCACATACCAAGTGGGTGTCTGGGTAGCTCTCCAGACTGCTCAACTTTATGTTAGCAAGGATGTTCAGAAGTTTCCCTCTGTACCACATCCATGTTGAATGTCTCCAGGCTCCCACCAGCCTGGCCTTTCCTGTACTAATTCAGCTGGTGGTAATAAGTGGGCACTAAGGAAAGTCACTGCAAACAGCCAAGTGCTGAAACCAGCACTTCCTTTCTGCCCCTCCTGGTCAGATGGTCACCAGGCTCTCAGGGAACAGTGAACCAGAGTAGTATATGTCTAGAGTTAGAGAGAAATAGAGTCCCACTTCTCTCTGAGCAGCCCAGTCCAGCTCCAAAGCATATGGGAGGAAGGAATCCTTCTGGCCTTCAGAGCCTATTTTTTAATTCCTACAGCCTATTCTTAGGATTGTAAGCAGTTCCACATTTATGTGTGTATGTTAACTATGTATCCATATGTCTACATATACTAATATTTATTGGGCACCTACTATGGGCAAAACACAATTACTTTCTCAAGGGTTTTGCAAATGAGCAGGGGAGTATATGAAGATAGTAATCTTCACGTCATTTACTGAACACCTAGTATGTTCCAGGTACTGTATTGGATGTTTGACACACAGTGCATGTCACTGATGGCTCACAACAACCTCAAGGTAGGTAGTTATCTTCATTTTGATAATGGGGAAACTAAGGATCAGAGAGGTTGAACTTGTCCTAGGATGCAGCACTGGAAAGTAGCTTGCAAAGCTCAGATTTGAATGCAAAGTTTCTTCTAGTTTCACCTGATCCCAGAGTTCTGAACCAATAGCTCTCATGGTAGTAAGTAGAGTACACAAGACAGGCACCTTCACTCGCTGCTGTCATGACCAAGCAGTGAGGAGGCAGGATGGGAGCAGAATCCACTTGTCTACCCAGGGGTACAGTGTTAGAGACAGCATTCTGCCCAGGAGCTTGAGTGAGGTTTGGGGGACCTATCTTAGCCACACTTTCTGTGTCTCCATCCACACTCCTCTTTGCCCCGGGGGGGGGGGGGGGGGCCTTTTCTTCCACTAAATTGCTGTCTATTGCTCCAGGGCCTTGTCAGTTGTACCCAATGGATACAGGTGTTTTATTAAGTCACTTGCCACTTACCTACTCCTTCCTCCACCCTTCTAACCCTTGCACACTAGATTTTCTGACTTACAGTACAAGGTGTCCCACATATTAGCTCCCTAGAGGACTGGACCCACTTTGAAACTGGCCTCCCTCCCTCTATTAATTTGAGCCCCATACCTCCTGAGTCCACAGGCCAGGTGCTGGGAGCAGGAACCCACCTCTCTCCTTTCACCTAATGTATCTGTGTGAGGCTGGGGGGCTCTGGGAGATTCAGAATCCTCAGGCTCTTTCATGCTTTAGTAAGTAGAACACTGGCTAGGTTGGGGGCCCATGGATCTTCCTTGATTTTCTTGCCACCTGATGGGGTAGTTTGGGGTTTTTAACTTTTCCCAGCCAGACTCTCTGCTGCAAAACAAGACTCCACCCTCATTTACACAGTCTTGAAGTTCCCTTCTGGTCAGTGCTGATGCTCCAGGATTCTTTGCAAAGCCTGGGGTGCCTGGGAACCATGGTGGGAGATGCTGCTTTCAGGGACTGGCTGGGGGTCAACATGGGAGTGCTGGGTGGATATCTTGGTCCCACCCCCACCTCCAGGGAGATGAGGGCAGGTTGGGAATTTGGGCTCTCTGTCCCCCAAAAAAGAGTTCTTCCTCAGTCCTTTTCCCTGAAGTACTGGGAACAAGTCTCCCCAGCTGCCATGCAGAGGCAGTGCTCTGAGCTCAGTGCTCCATTTTAGTGTTTATTTTCCTGATCCATTTTCATGAGATCTCTGTCTGTAATCTGGAAGCAGCTCATCAGTTTATCTCAGGGTTTCCAGTGCCTTACCAGGCAGGGTCCTACTGTGCACAGCAAGTGAACTAGGAATATTTGTTGAATAAAAGAAATTAAAGCTTCACCCTGGCCCTAGCCTGCATCCGGATCTTCAGCCCAGCCAGAGTTGATCTTGCCTCTCCAACTAAAAAGTGACTCCCTAGAAGGATTGTTTGGCTTCATCTTCTGTACCTTGCATAGATCTTACCAATCCTGGATACATAAGATGTGCTCAATAGAAACTGGTTAAAATAAGTGGAATGGAATACAGCAAATCACCTTTGGACTCCAGGGGCAACTTTGTGGATTCTTTGGGGCATGTCACTATTTAACCTTAATTACCTGATTTTATATTAGCTCTGGGTGCTAATCTGACTGAATGATAAGACTTTGCTCCTGGATAACAGCTAACAATAATAACTACCGTATACTGAATGCTTAATATGTGACAGCACTGTGGTCAATGCCTTGTTTCTCTCACCTCATTTAATCCCAATAGCAGTCATTTTATGTTCATTCATTCATCCATCCATTCAGACTATATCGTTTGACCATTCACTGTTGTCCTGGACAAGACAAACACAATTTTGTTTTCCTCATTTTACAGATGAGGAAATAGACTCAGGAATCTTAGGAATCTCTCTGCAATCACAATGCTCCTAAGTGACCACTTCGCATCTATGGTCAGGTATACATGCCTATAGCCTCTGCTACTCAGGAAGCTGAGGCAGGAGGTTTACTTGAGCCCAAGAACTCAGGGCCATCCTGGGCCATGGTGAGACCTTGTTGAAAACAAAACAAAACAAATCTGTGTCTACATAATCTCTTTTTCCTCGCTGTGTCAAGTTTGTGACTAGTGTGCAGAGTGGAGGATACCTTTCAGTTCCTCTAGAATCAGAGCCTTATGCAAATGGTTGTTGGGCAGGGAAACACACTGGTCACGAGTCCTTAAAATGCTCTGTCTGGGGGTTGGAAGGCTGAGTCGGGGTTCTGCTATACCCTAGTCTCAGATACTGCATGATGAGGGCTTCCATGGCAAAGAAAGAGGTTCTTCCTGTCAGAGGTGACAGGGCAAAGAGGGAGGATGTGGGGGGGGCAGGCTTGGGCAAGGGCCTCAGGGGAGAGATATGTAGGAGGTAGGGGGAGTTGATCAGCAACTCTGCCAGCAGCCCTGATTGTTCCCTGCTCCAGGCCATGTTACCTAGAGTCCCAGGGAAGCATCACATGGATGCCTTGCCCCGCCAGGGACTCACATGGACTGTGGAAAGGAGGTTCAGATAGCACCCTTGTGGCATCAGACCCACCCTTTCCCAGCCACAGGGCACTCCACGCTCAGGCGCCCTACGCTCAGGCGCCCCACGCACATGCACCAGGTGGCTCTCCTGGGAGTGATCAGCTCTGTCCTCCTTTGCACCACCCTGCATTCTTTGCACTCCCCCCACTCACACATGTACGTGTGTGCTCACACACAGCAAAGGGGGGATTAAAAACAACTTCGCAGGGCTGACTCCTGGGGGGCGGGGGTTCTAGTGGACAGCAGATGGAATTCAGTCTCCTCGCTTTGCTAGACCCAGTATAGTTGACCAGACAAGCGTGAAGCCACAGAAATTGTGTCTGGATGTGTGGTCAGTGTGACTCTCAGTAGGCCTGTCTGCAGACATCCCTTCTGTCACCTAGAGCAAAAGGCGGAATGCCAGAGCCGTCCCAGCCTCCCCAGCCCAGCCCCAGCCTCAGGCAGAACATAAAGACCTTTTCAGATGGATGCTCTTTGAGCAAAAGGAAGAGAAGCAAGTCTGAGAGGGCAGGGGACTGGCGTTTGCAGGGGACTTACTGTGGACAAAACCTTAAGCACTTTACATTCCCTGTATTTAGGCCTCTCCAGAACCGTGGAAGGAAGGATGGACTTTCTACCTGTTCTACAGCTGAGACACTCAGGGCCTCGTGGAGTCACTAGTCAGAACAGTGATGGACTAGAGATTGAGCAAAACAGCAGGGAAGAGACGGGGACTGAGGTTTATAGTGACTCCTGCCGCTGCTGTTTGACTGCACGGTGGGCAGATCATTGGCTAGTGGCCTTTGGGGTAAGAACAGATGATGCTGGGAGGCTTGGGGTGTGGGGAACTGGTTAGAGAGAACTCTTGCTACTACTACGAAGTGGGTGAGACAGGACCCACCACCCTGTCCCTGGCACGAGTGTGCCAGCAAGTATCACTGGTGACAGGGAAGAGAACAGATGAGATAGTGCTGAGCTCTGGAGAAGCGTGGTTCCTAACTAGGGTATAAAGCAGTTGTCCTGTTTCTGGTCTGTGGTCCTGCAGCTGAGGGCAGGTGGGGGTGGCTCTGCTCCAGGAGTGTGTCCTCTTCCCCTGCCTCTGCTCCCTTCATCTGGATCCCACACTTTTGTCCACTGCTATTTCGTGACCTGCCCCCACTGTTGCCCCTCCTTTGCGGCTCTGAGCTCTGGAAGATGAGGCCAGTCCTTCATCTTTAGTTAAAGCCCCATGTTTGGTAAACATCAGTAAAACACATATTGACTCTCTGCAGCACCACTTTACTTGGATTTTCATTCACTACACACTTATTGAAAGTCTCATGGTGCCAGATCCAGAGACAAATGTCCTGGCCCTCCCAGGGTAGATGGCCACGTGCCTCCAATGGCAACCTTGTGTAGTCTCTGTCAAACAGTGACCGGAACAACAACGACCAGGCCGCAAGTGCAGGTTTGAACTGTGCAACACAGGTGAAGGGCAGTAAGATACAGGAGGCAGGGAGATACGGGAGGGCCCCTCAGAGCAGCGTGGTGGGCTTTTTCAATGGATTCATTTTTATTGCCTACCCATGGGTGTGATCAAGGCAAGGAAAGACTAAGTAATAGGAGCAACAGGAGCCCCTCCCTCTCTAAGCACTCCTCATGGGTTAATGTAGTCCTCCTCCTCCTCCCACCCACAAGGAGTGGTCACTGTGGTGGTCACTATTTGATGGAAGAGGAAACTAGAAACTGAACCAGAGAGACTGAGTAACACGCTGAGAGTCAGAGGCAGAAAGTAAGGCTGGGACACAAACCCTGAGAGCCCAGTTTCAGGGGCTGCTCTTATGAGGATGCCCAGGGGCTGATGAGGCCAGAGAGCAAGCAAGATTGTGTTTTATGGAAGGAGGGTTGTATTGGGAGATGAGAGACTTCTGATGTCACAAAGTATTTGGTGGGCCAAGACATAGCTGAGCTGGGTATTAAAAGATTTTTCTCCATTATGCCTGATCTGTATTTATCATCCTTCAGATTCCTAATGGAAATAAAATGCTGAATCCATGTCTCATCTTGAGACCTGGGTCTGGGAACTCGCTCCTGCCCCTTTCCCCATGTGATACACATGACCTATAAGGAGGCACCTGTTCCTGCACCCAGCCTCCCTCACCCCCACACACATGACCTCTTTCTGTACCCCATCCCTCTGCCTCAGACTCCTCTCAGTCTGCCCGGCCCAGACCTGCATGCGTAGCGCTATGGCACGCCACAGGTTCAGATACACACGCACGCCCACCCCTGCTCCCAAACACACCACACACACTCCCATGGGCACCCCACGCCACTCACCTGAAACACACAGGCACGGCCTATGTGTCCCGCTACCTCCCACAGAGGCACATGCACCTGAGTCTCACCCCTGCAGAGCAGCCACAAGACCAGAGGCAAAGCCTGAGGAAGCAATTAGGACTGAGGCCCAGGAGCCCTGGCAGGGGCTCAGTGTCAGCAGGGGTGAGGAGACAGGACTGGAAGCAAACCATGGAGGGCAGGAATGACCCCCTCACCTCTCTAGACTGTCAGTATCCCCAGGGGGCAGGCAGGACCCAGACCCCGGGGTCAGGGGCTTCAGTGCAGTGGAGCTATGGGATTGTCATGACAACCCTGAGAAACCCCATGAACACCAAACACTGTTGAGGACTTAGAAAGTCTCCTGACATTACTGGGCAGGGAACGCACTCAGAGGAAGGGGTCTGCTGGTGTGCAACTCTTGATTAACCCGTGTGTACCAAGCACCTGCTCTACCTGCCTGTGTGCTAAGCTTGTGGATACAGGGAAAGGACAGGCCCAGCAGCCTCAAGGAGTTTGCATCTGATCAGCTGGAGAGTGTGGTGTTGATGGCAATAATGGTAGTTACCAAGCCCTTACATGTGCTGGAACTCTCTTACCCCTTTCATGTGTGTTCATGGGTCTGGTACTAATAGTATTCCCACTCTACAGATGGTGAAACAGGCAGAGAGGTTAATTAACTTGTCAAAGGTTTCACAGCTCATAAATGAAGGAGCCAGTATTTGAACCCAGGCAAACAGAAAGCCCACGCTGTTAACCAATACTCGATGATGATGTTTGTGAAGAAGGATGCCACCTTCTATTTTGGCGCCATACTTTCTGGTTTACCAAGTACTTTCAACCTTCTTTCTTGAGCTCGTTTGAATCTATCAGCAGTTCTCTGAGATGGATCTCGTTATTCTGATTTTACAGAGGAGGAAAATGGAGAGGGAAGTTTTAAGTAATGTGCTTTCTTCTAGACAGTGATCCAGGTAATTGAGGTAAGACCTGAGTTCTGTTGGGCCCAGATGGCACTCTGCACTGTCCTTCAATGCCAGGTCCACTTACCTCTTTCTGGGCCTCAGTTTCCCCTCTTGTTCTGTTAAACAAGAAGAACCATTCCTGTTCCCTGTTGACTTTCAGGGAATATGTACTTCCAGGGAATAAGTGAGTGATATTAAAAATAAAACAGTAACTACAATGATTTGAGATCTAGGTGAAGGTCAGACATAGTGGCATGGGCCTGTAGTCCCAGCTACTCAGGAGGCTGAGGCAGGAGGATTGCTTGAGCCAGGAGTTTAAAGCCAGCCTGGGCAGTGTAGTGAGACCCCGTGTATAAGTAAATAAGTAAATAACTTCTGAGTGAAGAGGTGGGAGTAGGGGAAGCTCCCTCCCAGTCTCTCTGTCATTTTTCACTTGCTATCCCCTATTATGCTGGGCAGGAAGGCTTCAGACTCTGAGATCCTACAGGTCTGGGTTCCAGTTCCACTCTGATGTGAATCTGTTACCTTCTTGGGGGAGTCCCTTCACTTCTAAGCATCTGTTTCCCTTAGCTGCCAAGGGACTGTTTACACAGCCTCCCAGGGTCATGGGGAGGGGAAACAAGGGTCCTGGTGAGCCCTTGCCTTCTGGCAGTCATTTGAAATCATCTTTGTTATTTTGGTCTTTAGTTCTGGAAGCACTTTGCCTGAGGGAGGGGATGGCAGAACTGCTTCCCGCTCTTCTTCCTCCTGGCATTTCACCAAGCTTTCTTCGAAGAAATGCTTTTCCACACTCGATATGGCCCCAGATCCAGACTAGTCATATCCTCAGCCCCAGAGCTGGCGAGAGACACAGACACACCGCCCTGCCCTGCGGGGGAGCTGGCAGCTGTTCCTCCCCAGCTTCCTGCCCACCTACTGGCCCTAGGGCCTGTTCCCACCCGGCCACCAGGCCCCCTGCACCCCCAATGGAGGGCAAACGAAGGCATCCTGAACATAAGGAGAGGGTTCCTCCACAGCCCCCTGACTCACCACGCACTGGATAAACCCAGGAGGTGACTGATTCAGGGAACATGCCAATTTGATATCAGGGCCTGATCACTGGAACGCAGCTCCCCGGGGAAGAGAAAATGAAAAATATGACTAAACTGTCCTCCCACACGGGCTGTCATTAAAACAGTGCTCGGTGTGTCACAGATATTTTTGCTTCGTCTCCAAATAATTTGTTCTTCCAACTTTAAAATTTTTTTTAATTTAATTTTTATTACCCCTTCCTCCACCTCCACTTGCCTCTAGGAGGCCACGGGACTCTGAAACTAGTGTTCAAAGGACTTCACCTGACCTTTAGGGTCCAGGCAGAGAAGCCCCCAGGCAGTCTGTCCCAGGCCTGATCCCACAGAGGCAGAGTGCTCCCTCCTGCTTCTCCTTCCTCCCCTGCCTCTTCCCTCTTTCTCCTCTCTCCATCCTTCCTTTCTTCTTCCTCCTCCCTCATGCCTCTTTCACTTCCCCCTTTCTTCCCTACTTTCTCTTCCTCACTCCTAATTTCCTCCTTCCTCTTCCTTCAACTTATCCCTCCCCATTTCTTCTCTCCTCCCTCTCTTCCACCTCCCTCCTCTACTTTCCTTTTCCTCTTCCCCCTTTCCCTCCTTCCTTCTCTTCTCCCTCTCTCTCTCCCCTTCCTCCTCTTCCTCCTCCTCATGCTGCTCTGACTCTAGCCAAGGAGGAGTCTCTGGATATTTGTTCAGGAGAAAGAAATTCTTAGAAAGGTCAGGCAGGTGCAGACCAGAGCCTGCTGCACAAACAGTCTCATAGCCGGAGAGGTGTCTCTCACTCCCCAACACTGATCTTAACATGGTGACCCTGGGCCAACCCCTCTCCAACCCCAACCAGGGGCCGCCCACATTGCCGTCCTTGCAGGCAGTGCAGAAATCATCCTTCCTGTCATCTTAACTCCTGGAAAGAGAGTTAATCAGTGTTTACTAGGTGCCAAGGCTCTGTTCTGGAATCCAGGGGCAGAGCCATAAGTAAGACTGAGTTCCTGCTCTTATGTTCTGGGGGAGGGGGACATGGGGATAAGCAAACGCATAAACAAATACACAGACAAATATCTAAGATAACTTCCAGCAAAGGGCTGTGAAAGAGATGGAGCAGATCAGGTGGGAAAGCAACACAACTTCAGCCAGGCAAAGCCTCTCTGTGGAAGGGACAGAGGAGCTGATGAGAAGGTGGCTCCACAGAGACCCCAGGAAAGGGCATTCCAGGCAGGAAGCGAGTGCACCACAGGAGAGATCCTGCCACCACCTGTCCTGGACTGTCAGAAGAAGGAAGGAGAGTGAGCAAGTTGGGTAGAGAGGAGGCATCGGAGTTGAGCAGAGCAAGGAAGCAGACCCCAGGACTCCTCGCCATCCACAGGAAGATTTGGAACATGTGTGAGATGTAATGGAAAACCATTGGAGGATTTGCAGCAGTGAGGTGGTATGATCTGGTTTATGTTTGAAATACTCTGGCTGGCGTGTGAAGGATGGGTTATGGGACCAGAGAGCCCAGAGAGGGTTGATTGCAGAAGTCTGAGTGATAGGGCTTTGTTTTTGTCATCTTTTCATCTCTGTGACCAAAATTCCTGACAAGAACAACTCAGAGGAAGAAAAGTTTGTTTGGGGCTCATGATTTCAGAGGTTCAGTTTATGATTCGCCAACTCCATTGCTCTGGGCCTAAGGTGAGGCAGAACATCATGGCAGAAGGGTGCAGCAGAAGAAAGCTGCTCACCTAATGGTAGCCAGGAAGCAGGGCAGGGGAAGAGGCCACAGGGAAGATGAGCCCCTCCAAGCCACACCCACAGTGTCCCTCCTTCTCTAGCCACCCACCACTGACCCAGAGCTACCACCCAGTTAGTTCATTCAAATTAGGATGGACTGATTGAATTACAGCTCTCACAAGCCAATCATTTCACCTCTGAACATTTCTGCATTAACACAGGAGCTTTCAGGGGCACCTCGTATCCAAACCTTAACAGACTTAGACCTCTCTTCTGTCCTCCCCTCTGCCCTGAGCCGCAGGATCCTCAGAGCTCTGAGTTCAAAATGGAAAATGGAGCTATTGATCCCTATCTCTTCAATGTGACCTGACCCCTAAGTTAATGGCAACACCAGGAAACCGAAGGCATCATCTCCCCATGTAGATGGTAGTTCTAGGAAGCAGGGCCTTGTCTTCCTAATTCTCAGCTGGCTGCCTTGTACTTAGGTCATAGTGGGCAGTCAGGATCATTTTGTTAGCAAATGGCTTCTGAGCCCTCCCTATCTATAAACTGCTGCTGGGGGCTTCATAGCCCCTTCCTGAAGGAGACTCACCTCTGCCTGAGGGCTCGAGACTTGTTCTGGAGAGTTGGCACATGGTCCAGGGCAAAACTCACTACGTGATACAACAGGGGCTGTTAGGGTCTGAGTAGAGAGTCTGGGGGCCAGAGTGGCCAGACGGGCTTTCTGGAAGAGCGCACAAGGACCGAGGTGCGATTGGGTCTCCTGCTACCAGGACTTTGTCCCTGTGGCTCCTCCACCTAAAGCCTGGCCAACTCTGGTTTGCTTCTCTCTCTTGTCACATTTACCACATTACCTTATATTTTTTATCCCCGCCCTAACACACACACACACACACACACACACACAGAAGTTGTCTAAATGAGGACAAGGATAGCTGTGATTCATCTCCAGTTCCCCAGAACCTAATACAGTTCCTGGAACACAGATACTCAGAAAGTATTTGTAGAATAAATGAAGATGGAAACTTGTCTTCCTTGATGGGCAGGGATCTCCCTACATATAGATGCCAATTCATTTTTTTATTCAGCAAATATTTATTGAGCACTTACTATCTACCAAGCACTTCCTAGACAGTCATCAGGCAGACCAAAATCCCTGCATTTAGGAGCTTACATACTCTTTGGGGGATGAACAAAACAAGATAAGTAAGGGAATAAGTTAGATGTTGACCAAGGTCATAGAGAAGGGGATCCAGGATACATGGGGGTTGGGGGTGGAGCATTTAGCAGGAAAGTCAGGGCTGCCCTGGGAAGGTGTTGGTGGGGACCCCTTGAGGAACTGAGGAGCCATGTGCAGCTTGTGCTTTTGGGTGCTCAGTCCCACCCCTCTTGCAAGACATCTCTCCACCAAATCTCCCCTCTGTCTTCTGCACCATGATTCTCCTCTTTCGTGGGCTGCTGCCATCAGAATTCAGTTGCTCTGTATTCCCTTCTTCTTCAAACTCCATACTTTTTACTCCACTTGCCTGCTAATAAGCTCTCACCATTTCTTTACAGTCAATCCTCCTTGAAAGAATGGCCTGATTCACTTCTTCCTGTTTTTTTCTTTTTAACTTAATAAATGTTTACTGCGTTACCCATGAGCCTGCCAATTTACAAATGCTAAGTAGCTTAATCCTCCTAACAACCCTATGAAGTCAGGGGCCTCAGATTAGGAAATGGAGAAAAGAAAAGTTCAGCTGGCAGTCACACAGCTAGTCCTAGGCAGAGTTGGGATTTGAACCATGGCTGGATGGCCCTAGGCCCATGCTCTCCGCTCTGCTCTGCAGCTCCTTGGTGCTGGACTCTCTGAAAACCCACCCTCCCAGAGTTTCACCTATGTCTCTCTCCTGAAGCTCTTCTTTTTGAGATGACAGTGACCTCTCTAGTGCTGTACTATACAATTATTCTTCGTCCCTGATCTTACCTGATGCATCTCAGTAGTATTAAGCTCACCTTGTTGCTCACACCTGCATAATACCCTTTCTTCTCCAACTTCTAGGACACCATGCAGTCCTGGTCCTCCCACCCTTCTCTTATCCTCCCCTAGAAACATGGAAGAGCCCAGGACCTGCCCATCTTTGCTCCATCTGCACTCACTCCCTGGTTATCTCTTCTAGTTTCCTGGTTTTAGATACTCTGCGTACTAAGACTCCTGTATCTATAATCCCATTGTAGACCCCGTTTCTAAACTCCAGCTTAATATCCATCTGAGCTCTTTGCATCTCCACTTAGGTATTGAGTGAACACCTCACACTTGTGATTTCCTCCCCCTGCCACACTTGGCCCAAACCTGCTCCACACATATACCTTCATGGATAGAAAACCATCCATTCCTGTGTGGCAAGCTGAAAGTCATAGGGTCATCCTTGCCACCTCCATTTATCTCACTCCTCACATCCAACCTCTCAAGAGATCTTGTTGGCTTTCTCTCAGTGCATACGTGGGCCTTTGCCACATCCCCCCTTCCCACTCCTACCTCACTGCCATAAGCCACCATCCTCTCTGCGTTACTGTAATGTCCTCTTTGCTGTTCTCCCACTGGTATCCTTGACCCCTTATCTGTTCATCACAGCAGCCTTTTCAGAATTAATTCAGAGTTTATTTTCCTCTGCTCAAAACTCCTACGATGCTCAGAACATCCTTTCATCCATAGGCAAAGCCACATCTTTACAGTGTCTTCAAGGCCTCCCATGATGTGGTTCCCATAGCCTCTCTGAATCCATCACCTACAACTCTCTCTTGGTCCCTGCACTCTGTCTGCTGTCACTCAACTTTCCAGACATGCTCTCAACTTAGGACTTCCCACTGCCTGAAATGCCCACCTCCAGAGGTCCTCATCACCAGCCCTCTCAGATGTCACCATCTGCATGAAGCCCACCCTAACCTCCCCAGGCTTCCAGCTCCCACTTCTTCTGCTCAGGTTTTTCTTCTTTAGCACTTTTCACTCTCCATCTTTTGGCAGGTTCCTTATTTACACAAACCTCCCCTCACTACAGTGTATGCTGCACGGGAGCTGGATCTTTGTTTTGTTCAGTGATATTCTAAGTACTAGAACAGAACCTGGCCAAGAGCCAGCACTCCATAAGTACCTGTTGAGCAACTCTCTGGGGAAAAGCATGCCAACAGTGGGGCAGTGGGTGCCAAGGGCCCTCCTGTCCTTGCTGTTTGCATGGATAGGGTCAGGGTCCACCAGTCGCTCCATGGAGGTCACCCATTGGCAAAGCTAGGGTAGCTGCCCCCCACATTCCTAGGTCAGGACCCTGCTTATTCATGGTGGTGATGCTTGTGCTTCATGGCCTGGTCCAGGGAGAAGCAGTAACATGCTGAGCATCATAGAATAAGGCCCAACCCCACAACCTCATCACCTCCCTTTACCCAGACAGACTCATCTAATCAAGATAAACACACATCCCTGGTCCTAGGAGGTCCCATTGATAAACTGACCTCTCCCACCTCCTGCTTCTTTTGCAGACACAGCCAGAGACTGACAGGAAGTTAGGCTGCCACAGGCCTTCAGACAGGGGCTTCTGGCCCCTCCAGCCCTCCCCACTTCCCCAGATCCCAGGCCTCTTCTTTGGTCCTTCTGCTCCTTCCCTCTCTCCCATCTCAATGCCCATTTGCCTCTTTCCGTTGCTCCTTCTTCCTTGTTCCTCCCCTCTGCAGATATTCCTGTCTCCCTAGCTGGTTTCTGTTTCTGGGACTCTGTCTTGCTCTGTGTTTTCCTCTAGCTCCCCTGTGTCCCTTTGCCTCTGTCTCTCTCATCATTGCCCCTGCCTTCCTCCGCACCTCTCTTTGTGTGTGCAGTTTGTTGTTTGCAGTACTGGAGGCTGAACCCAGGGGCACTCTACCACTGAGCTACATCTCCAGCACATTTTTATTTTTATTTTGAGACAAAGTGTTTCTGAGTTGCCCAGGCTGTCCTTGAACTTGGAATCCTCCTGCCTTAGAGTCACTGGGATTACAGGTGTGCATGTCCAGCTCCATCCCTCTCTGACACAGCCTCTTCATTTTCCTCTCCCTCCTATTTCTTGGCTTCCTCTTCACTATTTAGCACCCCTCCACATTTGGGTGTCTTTTCTTAGCCTCTGGTCTTTAGCGGACAAGGCTCCAGCTCCCTTGCCAGGTGTCCCCTAGAAAGTCCTGTACCGCTTCCCTCCCACCCCATGAATGGAACTCCATCCATGACCATGGCCTGTGGTCTGAGCACAGCCTGCCATCAGCCTTTGTCCTCCTGTCTCCTTGCTCTCTCTGTAAGAAGCTCTGGAAATAACCCTTGTTCACTCAGCTGAGGTGACCTTGTCCTTGAGGCCCACAGTATTGGCCTCGGGCCTTTGCCAGGACCTGGGGCTTTCCCCCTTTGCCAGAGACAGCCCTGCAGTTGGGTCTAAGGCCTGAGCTCATTCTTCAACACTTCATGCCAACTTCCCAAGTCTCCTGTGTAAATGGGCCCTGTGGGAGCCCCTCCGAATGACAAATCCTTCTTTGCAGCTCCTTTCCACTGAGCATGAATTTTCCTTGATGCCCCAAAGCAATTCCTTCTCGTATTTAAGTCCTACTCATCTTTCTTTTTTACAGCCAGCCTGTCAGATAACTTTATAAAACTTGGTTTATCTGCCTCCATTCAGCCAGTGTTAAATCTGGCTTACTTGCTGTCTCTTCTTTTTCCAACCCGTAAATGTTCACTCTTGCTACTCCATGATAGAGGAATCAGAGTGCTCAATTCATCCTTTGCCTTTTGGAGTTTGGTTAGTTTGGAAATACTATTAAGTACTTGGAGGCAGACAAGCAGGTCTGACTGAGCCATAGATGAGGATGGGACGAGATATGAATCTCTTCTCTCTTCTCTCTTCTTCTCCCCCCATCCATCCTTCTTAGTCTGATGAAAACCAAACCTGTCCATCTCTGGAGGAACCTCTCACCTTACCTCGTCATCCACATCTTGTCAGAGGGGATATTTTCTTATAAGACTGTTGATTACCTATATGAGATTATGTCCATGAAGGGGCTTTGTGAATTGAACAGCACAATCCCCCTTACCAGAGGGGATATGTTTCAAAATCCCCAGTGGGTGCCCAAAACCATGGCTGGTACCAAACCCTATGTATACTGTTTCATTCTATGCATACATACATAGACAGTGCCTTTTCCATCTTAGCTAAGCATTTATCATGCACTGTGGCTGTAACTTTTGCAGTTTGAAGTGTAATAGCAAAACTAGCTTGGATTTCTTTTTCCTTCATAATTTCACAGCTAGAGGATTTGTTCTTGCTGTCGATCTTAGCAATCTCAGCATGTAGTTTTTTTCTTTCCTTATTAGAAAACTTTCATCTTTTCACTTAAAGGAAACACTTTACAGCTACTATTTGACATAGCTGAATTGCTGCCATCACTACTTTTGCACTTTGAGGCCATTTTTAAGTAAAAGATGAGTTACTGGAATACAAGCACTGCTTTATAATGGTCAATCTGAAAACCAAAATGGCTTATGGGTGGGTAGCATATACAGTTTGGATACGCTGGACAAAGGGATGATTCACATCCTGGGCAGGAATGGGATGGTATGAGATTTCCTTGTGCTACTTAGATGGTGTCCAATTTAAAACTTGTTAATTTCTGGAGTTTTCTATTTAATATTTTCAGACTAAAGTTGACTGCAGGTAACTGAAACACAGAAAGCAAATCTGGGCCTAAGGGGCACTGCTGTACACCCGACTAACTGTGCTGTCACAGGCTTCCTTGAGCAGAAGCCACTGTTCAGCATCAGGGTAGTGTTAATTATTGACTCTATTTGATTTTTTACTGACCACAACTCCCACCAAAAGCAGTAATTTTATTCTGAGAGATTGCTTGCTTCTCTCTATATACCTCATTCCATTCTCTGGCACTCACTGCAGGGATTTCCTCATAGCATTGTGGTCAGGCAGTGTTCATATCTTTTTTGAAAGCTGCTCATGCTGGAGAGCTCACTACCTTTGGGCAGTTGGCTTAGTGATGGGGAATCAGTATTTTGGGGTCACACTGGTCCACCATCTCTTGGTTGTGTCACCTCAGGCACATTCACTTAACTTCTCCAGAAAGCTCAGTTTTTTGAGGTTTTCTTAAAATGGTGGTGAAGAAAGTACCTTTGTCTGGGGGTTGTGGAAAGTCAGGGAGATAATGCTGGGAAAATGCTCATCACAGTGCCTGATACTTTCTAAGTGCCCAATATGTGTCACTGTTTTATTATTCTCTCACAAGGCAGCCTTTGCATGGTTCTGAACTGAAATGGGCCTCCCAATAATTTCAAGAGGGCCCAATTCTATAGCTTGGAGCCTGCAGTCTAGAGTCGCTACACAGAAAGCCACTAATCCCTCTGGCACAGGACAGCCCTTCAGCTGTTTGAAGACAGCTTTCATGTCCCCTCTAAGTCTTCTCTTCTCCAATTTAAGTGTCTCTGGCTTCATCACCTATTGCTCATATTTTTCATGGTTTCCAGGTCTTTGCCATCTAGGTCACTGTCCTTTGTACATGCGTATGAATGCCTTTCCAAAAATACAGCAGACAGAAATGAAGGTAAGACTGCAAATTTGTTCTAACCTGCCCAGAGTGCAATGGGATATTGCCCTTGATCTGGACGCTATAAACAGTTCAAGCTTCTGTTAGTTTATGTTGGTGTGTCTCTATGTTAATTGGTTGGCTTAGTGGCCTTACTTAATTTTCACATGAGCCTATCAAGCCTAATTTCATCATACTGGCTAAATTAATTTTTTTTTTTTGCAATGGGGTGCCAGGGATTGCACCCAGGTGTGCTTAACTATTGAGCCACATTCCTTTATATATTTTTATTTTGAAACAGGGTCTCACTAAGTTGCTTAGGGCCTTGCTAAGTTGCTGAAGCTGACCTTGAACTTGCAATCTTCCTACCTCAGCCTTCCAAGCTCCTGGAATTCCAGGTGTGTGCTACCATGCTCAGACAAGTTAATTTTTTGAACTAATGCAGAATTGATGTGCATCTGTTCAATTGCATTGTGTTCATTTTGACTATAGGTTGATATCTGCTTTTGATTTCATTATTGGAATAGATAATGCACTTCCATATTTGGAAATCAAAAAATATAATTGGGTAAACTGAGAAATTCCCACATCAACCTTGTTCCCCATCTATCCAGGCTTCCTGTCCCCGACATAGGTACATAGGTCATGACCATGTCATTCTTAGTTTCCTATGTATCCTTTCAGAGTTTTCTTATGCAGATATAAAAAAATACCAATATTGGTTCTTGTATTTTACCACTTTACACAGATGTTAGCATATAGTACACACTGCTATGAATCTCGGCTTTTTTTCACCTAATAGTGTTTAAGGTCCTTTTGCATCTTTCATGTGACAAAGTTTCATGTCTCCCAGTCTTGTGACATTTGTATGTATGATAAGAATGCCATCAATGTCTTTTTCCAAATTGCTGATAGAAATGTCTAGACCCCAGGGCCCTGTCACCATGGACATGCCCCAGCTTGATGACATCCATAAATCCATGCTGTTGTGCAGTGTTCTTCCACTTACTGACACACCTAACCAGGATCATTCTCATTCCATCTTGTCCCCTCTTATTCTCAAGGATAATGCCTCAATCCATCAGATATCTTGCTAAAGAGCTAGGTGAATAGAAGCTTCCTGATTTATCAGTCTGGAACAATGGTTTTCAACTAAAAAAGACTTTTCTCCTAAAGGACATTTAGCAATGTCTGAAGGCATTTTTGGTTGTCACAACTGAGTGTGTGTTGGGGAGGGGTGTGACTTCTGTTATCTAATGGGTAGAGACCAGGGTACTGCTAAATATCTCACAATACAAAGGACAATCTCCTCTACACACACACACACACACACACACAAATAATCGGGCCCAGGGTCAATATTGCCAAGGTTGAGATAGCTTGGTTTAGAAACTTAGCGACCCCCTAAATTTTTTAATTAAAATATTAATTTGGTGTCACCTGGTCTTGATGAATCCATGCTGGTTCTTAATAATTACCACTTTTCAAAAGTTGCATTAACCTGCAATTTCTTTTTAGCAAGAAAGAATCCTCTGATTGAATTAAAACATCATCCATATTCTCCAATAGAGTCCTCTGACTTGGGAATGGCTCCTCTCATGGGGAATAACCTCCTCCAGAGGGCCCTCTTCCTTGGAGGTGTCTCGGGGTGAATGAAACCTTTCTCCTCTGTGTCCTGGGAATGCTCAAATCCCTGGGGATGATTTCAGTTCTGGTTTCTCTTCCCCCACTATTTCCCACCCCAGCCAGGAATGGACCAGAATCTACAGAAAGTTAGGAAGTCATGGGGAAATGTCATAAGGGAACAGGCCCAGCAGGGTGCCTCTCTTTTCCTTTTTAAAGATGCCCATTCCCCACTTAGAGAGGTGTCGGTGTCCCCAATGTAACATCTCAAAAATCCTTGTCAAATGGGGTGGGAGAGAACTTATCACACCACTTTAGAAGACTAGGTCTAAGAGAATTGAGTTGAAATGTTAAAAAAGGAGCTACTGGTATCTCGCAGAGCCCAGAGACCCAGACTCTCCAAGGAGACTGTGGTGGCCAGCACTCCAGCCAGGAGTGGCCCATCTCCAAATTCACTGAGTTCCTACGCTACCCAAATTCTGTGAGGGTCTTACTCATTTAGGAATAAATGAAGCATGGACCCAGCTTTTGAAAAGCCTGCAGGAGGCAGGCTTTTAGTGAGAAAAGTATGAAGCTGGGAACAGATCTGCTCAGAGTCCCACAGCAGCATTGAGACTGTGTTAACCAGATATCATTTTTAGCACCTTGCAAAGCCAATTTCTCATCTATAAAAATGGAGATAGCAATACCTACCTTATGATTGCAAAACAAAAATTGTCTGCAGTGCCTAATAAACATAATAAGAAGTGAATATTATAGTTATTATTGAGTACTCTAATATCCTACAACAGATGGTAGACCCATGGAATCTGATAAGCTTAAATAAAGACTCAAACAAAAGACTGGATGCATAAAGGAAGGGTCACTGACATGGTGGAAAGTGTTTTGAAGAACCCTGGATCTAGGGCCATCGGGGGACCTGGCTTCTAATCTCTGCTCTGTCATTTAGCTGTTTGAACACAGATACTTTGCTTCATTTCTCTAAGCCCCTTTTTTCTTATCTATGAAATGGAGATAATGGAACCTACAGAAATGTCAGTGAAGATTCAATAAAAATGTTTGTTGAGCCCGTGGTTGAATTCCAACCAGGAAGCCTTCTTGAAATAGACGGCATCTGAACTGAACCCTGAAGAATGAGAAGGATGTTTATAAGGATAGAAGGGAAAGAGGAGACCCTCTTGGATGAGATAAGAGCTAAAAAAGCAGGGACTCATAAATGTCTGTAGAACTCTCCAGAAGTTCAGAGCATATGCTTGTGTATCAGACAGACCTTGGTCCAGTTATCCAACTTCTCTGAACTTCAGTTTCTTCATCTGTACAAAGTAAACTGCAAGGTGGAAGAGAATATTCATGAAGTCTTATGGGGAAACATTAGCTTGGAGCTGGGCATATTGGGAGGGTGTGGTGGACAATCACTGTCATACTCATGGCTGGGGTTTGGGGCCAGGAGATGCAGATGGGCCAGTAGTCAAGAGCCAAGGAGGAGCCCAACTGTTTGGGCAGTGGAAAGCCATTACTAGCTTTTAAGAAAAGTCACATAATCCAAACTGATTTGGGTTGACTCCTGGCCACAGCAGAATGTAAGCCTGTCAAGGAGCAGGGCATAGATGCAGGGAGACCAGTTGGCCCAGGAAGCTGGGCCACAGTTTGGTTTTTACCATTTTTCCACTCTGGTCTCTGGATCAAGCAGCAGACACTCAGCCAGGCTCCAGGCTCACAGCTGGGCTGCACCAAGGTCCTGGGTGAAAGTGAAGCTTAGGGCCCCTCCCTACCGGACTCTCTTGCACCACCCTCACCAGCCTCCCTGTGACAGCTGCGGCGCCCACCCCCAGTCCCTGTTTGGAGCAGTGATTAATACAGGTTTAAAATAATCTTTGTCTTCTCCCTTTGTCCGCCCCCAGCACAGCCGCTGCTCTCCTCCCATCCCCCACCCCCTCGCCCTCTGCGCTGAGCTGGCCACACCACAGAAACCAGCCTCATGCAGCCAGGGCCTGGGCACTGCCTTTGCTCTCACCCTGAGGGCTCATCCTACAAGGTCACCTCCTCCTGCACCCCAGGCCAGGAGCAAGCAATGAAACTTTCCTTCCAGGCCTTTTCTTGGCCCCCAGCTCTCTGCAGCAGTCTTCATGGGGAAGCAGTAGATATCCCTCTCCGTGCTGATACTGACCTTGAGGAGTCCCAGGACCCCGATGAATACCCAAACTGGTGGGTAGTCTCACTCCAGTGGAGAGCTGTAGTCAGTATTTCTTGGCTTACATGGAATAACCCTTGCCTTAGTTTCTCCTATGGTCCTCTGGCTTCTTTTTCTTTCCAAAGAAAATTGTTCTCACTTCCTCACTGATACTCCTAAGTTGAGTCCATAGAAAAATCATCCCATTAAATAAATGATGAAAACCAAAACTCAGAGAGGTTCAGTGGCTTTCCCAAAGGTACATCCAGAAACTGAGTGCAAGGGAACAACTCCCAAAGCCAGTAGCCAGTCTGTCCTGGGGAGGCCACCTTTCTTCAAAGCTGCTGGGTCTCCATTCATATTTCTTCAGTCTGCCAGGGCACCGTGGCATTGCTCACTCTCTTCCTCTCCCAGGAATAGACCTGATAATTAACAGACAGTTGCCCCTCAGAGCCATGTGACTCCAAGCCAAGCACAGTGTTTTTGTCTGGCTCCAGCCCTGCGTGTTTATATTCAGGGAAGGGCATGTGGACGTGGATAAGGCAACATAGCAGATAATGGGCTGAAGTGGGTATTATGGAAATGTCAAGTTGTGGGGTATTATAATTTAAAGGGATGCAAAGATATCTACTCTATTTCTTTTATTTTACAGAAAGGGAAACCAAGGTACAGAAGGGCAGGGAGCACTCAGAGCCACACGGCTGCAAAATAATGAGCTGACCTTCAGGGCCATGCCCTTTGTCCTGTCCCAGAGGCTGCCCTGCACTCCCACTATGTCACATGAGGTGTAGAGGCTGCTGCCAGGACTTCTCCCTCCTGGTGACATCGGAGGTGACATAGCATAAAGAGAATTCATTTTCCTACACACTGTAGCCAGTGACAGAAAGAGTTAGGGAAGAAAGAAATGTGTCAGATGATAGGAGAAGGCGGCCCAGAGTTAAACCTGAGGAACCAGACATCAGAGCAAAGCAGGGTGCAGGCAGCTGATGGGGACTTGTGCCCACCCAGTCTTGGGCAGGTGCTCACTTGGCTGCCAGACTGAACTGTGCATCCGGCAGCACAAAAGACACTTTTTCTCTGCTCTGTCTGGTGGGAGAGAGCCGATGAGCTCACGCCTGTGCTCAGACAGAGCTGACAAATGCCGAGTTAATCCTGAATTGCTTGCTCGGGATTAAAAAAAAAAAAAAGATGGAGGTGGGGAAATGTGTCATTTTGGGTAAGAAAGGAAGACTGAGTGTGTTTGATGGTCTGGATGGAGTCAGGCTAAATATTTAATGTTCTTGACAGAGACCTGGAGGGGCCCGTCCCTTTCTCTAAACAGTGACACATAGGCTCCTGGGCTGGGAGACAGAAGAGCCCGCAGCTGAGACTGGAGAGCTGCTTCCAGCTGCTTCTTGGAGGAAAGGCAGGAAACAGAGGAGGTCGTGCTGGGAATGTGACAGGGGACCTGGGAGCAAAGGCCAGTGCAGACTGCTTCTGGGGGTGCAGGGGGCCAGGATCCACAGAGAGCTTCCTTTATTTAAAAAAAAAAAAAAAAGTTCATTCTTTACATTTAGAATAAAAACCTGTTGTAATTACCTAGCAGTGGGAAAGCAATTTCCAAGCAGCTTTATTGTTCTGCTCCCCAACCAAATGTGCAACGGAACATCCTCCAGGGAATCGCAGGAGCGAAGGCACACGGCAGTAACTATGATATTTAAATGTTTCCACAGTAGAAATTTCAATAAGGTTTAAATGAACCATAAGTTGATTTCTCTCTGGATTTTTTTTTCCTCCTCCTCCTTTATTACTTAAGACATTGTGCTCCTAAACTGTGTTTATACGGTGCCAGCAAAGAAGTCCCAGAAGGAAACTTCAAAACTTTGTTGTTGCCATTTCAGAGTGGCTCTCTCTTCACCCAGACCCCAGAGGACATGACACCTTCCACCCACCTGGGACATCAGCAGAGTCACCTGAGGCCACTGGCTCTCACCCCATCTGTGTGCCATGGCAGCTTCTGCCCAGCTAGGGAAGCTCTCCCGGGGCCCTCTGTATCACCTACAGTAGATGCCAACTTAGAACCCAGTGAGGGTGGACAGGCCTCCATTACTCAATTTCTAAGTCCTTCACCACCAAGGCCACATCTGAAGAATCCCCTGCTGAGTCTAAGATGGGCTGGGGTCCTGGAAGGGGGTCAGATCTGAAATCACAATGTTTAATATTTCTCCACATTATTATTATAGACTTAATTCTTACAAGCAAGTTTTAGCCTTAGTGAGACACACAAAGAAGGGTAGACTATTCCATCAGCCTGTAAACATCCAATAACCGCTTTAATAATAGCAAAAATTATATCATGTTATTATTGGCCCATCACCTAATATATAACTATATATGTAATATATGTATAGTACATGTATATTATACATTTAATTTCATAACAATCCTAAGGAGTGGTTAGCACTTATTCATTTAGTTTTTCAAATGGAGAAACAGGTGCAAGGAGCTTTTTTTTTTTTTAATTGGGGATTAAACCCAGGGACATTTTACCACTGAATACATCCCAGTCCTTTTTATTTTTTTATTTTGAGACAGAATCCCACTAAGTTGCTTAGGACCTCGATAAGTTGTTGAGGCTGGCCTCTAACTTGCAAGTCTCCTGCCCCAGCCTTGTGAGTCACTGGAATTAGAGTCATCCACCACCACACCCAGCACAAAGAGCTCAAGTAACTCACCCAAACTCTCATAGGCAGCATTGGAGCTGGGACTGAACACAGATACCTTTTTTGGGCCTCCCTACCATCCTTCTCACCAGGTGCACCCAGACTCAACTACTTAAGTTTGCATTGCAGAAACAAAGATTCCTTAGAATTCAAGCTTGAAGCTGTCTTGGTGGCGCATACCTGTAATCCCAGCAGCTCGGGAGGCTGAGGCAGGAGGATTGATTGCAAGTTCAAAGCCAGCCTCAGCAACTTAGCAAGACCCTGTCTCAAAATAGAGGAAAAAAGGGCTGGGGATGTAACAGTGAGTTAAGCACCTCTGGGTTCAGTGCCTGGTACCATACCAAAATTTTTAAAAAGGAACTGGAGGACCCAACACTAGAACAGATGATAGGGGAAGCTTGTGTTGGTGCCTTTCTTGGGGACCTTGAGGAGCTGCAGAGACTACATGTTGGGATGAGAGCCCTTCTTCTCAGAGGTAGGAGGCTGGTCAGTACAATCCCCTTGAACTTAAGTATTACATCTAGACACCCAAGTAAGCTTCTCTCTGCAAGGCTGAGATAAGGCATGTTCAACCTTTCACATCATGTAGTTCTTTTCAGCCCTATAGCACTTGCAGAGCTGGGGAAAAATCAAGAGCTCTGAGCATGGATTTTAATTTCAAGCTTTGAAAAACATGCCATATCTAGGAATATTTGGCCAGAGAAATGACTTCATGCTGAGTTTCCTGCTCAAGACTGTATTTGAGGGGCCATTTAAGTAATCCCTTGAAGCTGTGAGGCAAGAATATGAATATATTGGCTCATAACTGTTGGTCACGTGCAGAACCAAACCACCAATCTCTAAGCCAGGTCCCCACCAATGAGTATTTATGGTGCTTATGTTAGTCAGGATTTTTCAGAGAAGCAGAACCAGTAGGAGAGAGAGGGAGAGAGAGAGAGAGAGAGAGAGAGAGAGAGAGAGAGAGAGAGAGATGGTTAGATGATAAATCACTGGCTCATGAGATTATGGAGGCTGAGAAGTCCCACTACCTGCAGTCAGGAAACTGGAGGCCCAGGTGGGTCACTGTGCCAGTTGTAAAGCCAGCAGGCTCAAGACCCAAGAAGAGATGATGTTTCAGGTAGAATCTAAAGGCTGGAAAAGACTGACATCCCAGTGCAAAGCAGCCAGGCAGGAAGAGGTCTCTCTTATTTGCAGGAGGGTCGGTCTTTTTGTCTCTTCAGGCCTCAGCTGAATGGATGAGGGCCATCCACTGTGGGGAAAGCAATCACTTGGTCTAATTCACATATTAATCTTATCCAGAATCACCCTCAAAGACACACCCAATATATGACCAAAATATCTGGGCACCCCATGACCCAGTCAAGTTGGCACATCCTGTTGCTTCTGCCTGTGTGCAGTAACTCTACATTTTGTGCTCTTTACCCCTCAGCTTCTGTTCTAGGCAACAGGAATATAGGGAGTGTGCTTAAAGCATCCCATTAACTGCACTAATGAGGTTGCCCTTTCCCGGGTCCTCCCACATCTGTTGGCTTCGGCAGTCAGCTGTGCAGGTTAAAGCACCAGTGCACAGCAGTGGAAGTCTTTCTCTCCACTTCTAACCCTCTTCTTTTTCTCTGGTAGATCCACACTACCAGAGGGGATGGAGCAGAGAAGTCAGGGATGGGGAGAAGGGTCCACACATCAGTCCTTCCACGTCTGTGTGCTCAGGCCAACCCTGGCACTCTAGACAGAAGGAGACTGGGGTGAAGACAGTCCCCACATCTCTCCTTTGCTCAGCAACTGAGCCTGTGTTGACTCGGAGCCTGGGTCTTATTAGGCATAATAAGCCATATTGTGACTGGCAGGGGGTCAGCACATTTCACACTCTGGGAAATGGGATTCAGCAAAGAGACAGGAAGAGGTTTTATATACATTCTTCTCTGCCTGCTCATCTGAAAGCTGGCAGGGGCAACAAGCCAGATGAGATGACTACAGACGTCCCTTTCCAGTAACCCAGAAGTGAGACAGCTCTGAGGCTCAGATGGGAGCTTTTGTCCCAGTCACACATTGTCCCCCATCCACCAGCTTTGTGACCTTGGGCAAATCACTTAACCTTTCCATGAAGAGTTCCTCATTTGAAAAAATGAAAAATGCCCCCATAGGTTTGCTTTTGTGAGGATTAGGTGAGTTATGACGTGTATAATAGAATGCCTGGCACATCGTAGGGCCCCAATAAATGTTGATGGTTATTGTTGACCAGCAGCCTCCTTCTTGTGCTCCCTGAGATTTGGAGATTCAGTTTTGTGCTAGGGGAAGATCCACAGTGAATTTCAAGTCTGAGGCTGACTCCCTCTAGCAGCCAGTATATGTGCTCTGGGAAGGTCAGGGATGTTTTCCCTCTGCACATAGAGGCTGATGATCAACCACTGTGGGCTTGGTAGGTTTGGGAATGGTGCAGATCTTCCATAATCATACCTCTCTCCTGGCAAGGATGACTGAAGCAGTGGCTGTGGGTGCTTGATGCACAACACAGAAACTGAATTTCTTCCATCATCATAATTCCCCACTCCATCCACACCCCTCCTGGCCCTGTAAGCTCTGCACCTGAGGTCCCCTTAGGCCCTTCTCACTAGTTATGATCATGTCAGAAGTGAATTGGTCCCTCTACTCCCCTCCTCCAGGGACTCAATGTGTCCTTTCCCTGCCCCACCCCCTTTCTCAAAGCACACATGAACAGAAAGTGTTGAGGAAACTGGTTTGGTGGAGTTTCAAGCATTTTCACCTGTAAGGAAATTTAAGACTTACAGAAACCTCATCCCAACTCCACTGTAAAGGAAATGACTCTCCAAGTGACTAGCAAGGGCCCAACCTCATTTAGCTTGGCACTAAATGAGGTGCACTACATGAATTCACTGAGTGAATGAGCTTTTTTTTTTTTTTTAAACTGGTCAGGATATCTCTTTCTGAGACTTTAATTGTTTGAGAACAGAATCCTGCAATGGTGTACACCTGTAATCCCAGCAACTCGGGAGGCTGAGGCAGGAGGATCTTGAGTTCAAAGCCAGCCTCAGCAACTTAGCAAGGCCCTAAGCAACTCAGGAAGACACTCTCTCTAAATAAAATATAAAAAAGGGTTGGGGATGTGGCTCAGTGGTTAAGTGCCCCTGGAGTTCAATTCCCAGTACCAAAAAAAAAAGGAATCCTGTCTAAAGCTTCTTTACACCTCCCAGAGCACTTAACACAGTACCCAGCACACAGAAGGTACTTTTCTAAATGAGTGAGTGAATGAATGATGAAGCTCTGAGATGAGATCCCAATCAGTCTTTCTAGATGTGGAGCCCTCCTACCTGGAGGCACAAAGATGATTTCCTGGAGCCAGGCTTGATGGGAGGAAAGACCAGGGGTCTGGACTCCTCATCTTTAAGGGGCTCCCGTCT